>JACXGI010002422.1:0-16364 GCA_016801175.1 Esox masquinongy | reverse complement strand
AGACTGATCCTGTGAAAATTATGTCTAGAAATACTGACATATATACCCAGACTCTGGAGACTAAAACAGTATCGAGTGGGAGTTACGTAGTCTACCAATGTATTTGAATTGACAATTTTATTTTTCTGTTTTCAAATTGAGAAAGAGACAGAGATTGACAGTTTTTCATGACTCAAGTCAGCCTCTTAACTCTCATTGTCATTTTATTTAGAAAAAACTAAAGGAAACACAAATTGTTTCTTTATTTAATCCATAAATACAGTATTAATAATTATATAAATGTCAAAGTTCATATTAAACTGTAATATTTTTAGTGTTCCAAAATCCTGTAATAACTCCAAACAGTTAAAACCACCTATTTACCCCACTTGGTCTTCTCATTACGGAAACAGATAAAAAGCTGAAATTGGAAACAGTCAGATGAATACTGAAAATGAAATCATACATACATAATTTAATTTGAATTATAATTGATAATTAAAAGTAATTTGAAATATGATTTCATTTATTTCATTTATTATTATTATTCAGTATTATGTTGAACTCAGGCCGTTACATTAGAGGAATGAATGTTTATGGTGAAAAGCATAATGTTTATAATATTTCTGAAACAGATAAGTATAGATCTCAGAGATCTACAGTATGAAAAAATGTAGTGAAAAATGACACTACATTGGTTTGGGTCAGACACATATCTTCAGTTTAGATATCGTCAGTATAGACTAAAACCGGTCTATAACTGGAGTGATAACCTGGAGGTTTAGGTTTAGGCAGTTGTTTTACCATTATATTCCGTGCAATGCATGTTGTCTGTGCCCTTAGACCTGTTGAGGTTTGGAGCGCCACACAGAGAGGTCTGAAAACACACACTGGAATGACTGCTCCAGGGACCATGACGACCACTGCAGGGACCATGACGACCACTGCAGTGTCCATGACGACCGCTGCAGGGACCATGACGACCACTGCAGTGTCCATGACGACCACTGCCGGCGTGACACCAGTGTTGGGGAGCCTCCATCCTCTCGCCCCTCGCAATGTCACATCGCCCCTGGCGACGAACTCCACGGCAACAACCACAGCAGGAGCCCCAACAGCCATAAAGCCACATCGACCGCCGCGCCCCACCCGCTGGCATACCCTCCCCCCTCATCAGTTCGTGGCCGTCGAGGGCGACCATGACGACGAATCTGAAGGTGAGGAGGGATGGATCCTCATGGCGGGGACCCTATGTGACTTCGACCCCTGCCTGCACCTGCAGAGAACCTGCCCAGAGGTCAGGGAGTCCAAAGGGCGGAGCTGCCGCTGCCCGGGCCTGACTCCGCCTTCAGTGACCCCCGACCCCGTGGTGGGGCTGGAGGTGTGGGGCGTGTGGCCCGAGGCAGTCAGAGTGCGCTGGTGCGCCCCGTACTCCTCCGTGAGCGCGTTCGGTGTGTGGGCTCTCGGGGAAAGCGGCAGCGTGCTGGCCAACAGCAGCGTGAGCTCCTGGTCACGCCAGGCCAGTGTGTTCGGGCTGGAGCCGGGCCGGCGCTACGACGTGTGCGTGAGAGCGGCGAACCAGGCGGGAACGTCGCACATCCGCTGTGTCCCTGTGTCCACGCCGGCCGCCGTAGAGGCCACCGTGTTGTATGTCCTGGTTGGACTGTGTTCCGCCCTGGTGATCGCGGTCATCGCGTTGAGCGTTTGGCTGCACTGGCTCAGGAAGAGAGGCCCGGGCTCGAGGACAAGCGCGCTCTACGACCTGCACGCGCTCCACGATCCGCGTCTCACCAGGCTGGTCTCCATTCCTAACCCCGCCTACACACACACCGAGGAGCACGCCGTGCCCTCTTCCGCGCACGCCCACTACACGCACAAAGGCCAGCTGAAGTCGTCCAACTTACGCAAGAAGTAACAACACATGTCACGTCTGTACAGGACCAGCGGGCCAGCTACACAAGTCAGTACCGCGACACACTCGCATTGCGTTGGTGACATGCCAGCCAAGTTTACTCACGCTATGTTTGCTGTTGGTAACGGCTGTAGCTTTTTCTCTGACATTGTCTCAGAGAGAAAAAAATGAACTTGCATTTAGTACACCGTGTGTGTGTGTGTGTGTGTGTGTGTGTGTGTGTGTGTGTGTGTGTAAAATAGGATAAATAAGCGTTGTGTTTTCTGCCCAACAATGTCTATAGTGGTACAGTAATATTGTCGTCACAGCTCCCTCTATTTTCTTTGGTAAACCCCAGACAGACTAACACTGTATATTATATAAATCATTCATTAATATTTCTCATCCACTGTGTGTCAAAATAGTGTTTCAGTCAAGCATGAGGGAGATCTGTCTTTATGAGGAGTAGCCAGAGGAGGGCAGTAGAACATCACCTCAGAGTAACAATGTTTAAAAAGTGCCACGTCATACATCCTTATCTATGTCCTTGGTTCCTTAACTAGTTCCTTTGGAATGGGATTCAATATTATCTTAAAATGTATGACAATGAGGCAGTTTAACATGTATAAAAAAAATGTTTATTCGCCCTTAACATCTTCTATAAAAATATTTTTGTCATGGTCTGGTTGATGTATTTGATATTGAACCACAATCCACATTTTTTACTGAACATTGCCAAACAGTTCAAAACATAGACAAAGCAAAGTGATGAAAGATAGACATGCAGAGTATGGGAATTGTATGTGTATTTCTAATATAAATAATGATATAGTGGCATCTCTGCTAGTTAAATGCCAAGTATCCATTAGTAATCCATATAAAGATAAATATATTTATCTTTAGTATTGGGTCAGTAAAGTCAAAATGGCTCCTTTTGCTGTATACTCAAGGCATATGAAAATATGATTAAAATTTGAATATGAGGCAAAAGTGCAGAGTGTCACTTATTTCAGTTATTTCTGTCCGTTCCAGCACTTACATGTTTTACCAACTACGAAGTGTAATGTTGCAAGGGAAGTGGAGGCAGATGCAGGGTTAAGAAGGAGCTTTTAAACAGAAGAAAAACAAAACTGAGTGCCGTGCACTGAGATACAAAAATAGACTATACACAGAACGCCACAGTAACAACACAATGACCGGCAAGGACGGGGAGAAAATGCCTGAACTAAATACACTGACTTACAAGGTGAACAGAAACAGGTGGGGGCTAAACACAGGTGAAAGGAATAAACCGATTAACTGAAATGAGAACAGGAAAGACCAAACAAAGACATGACACACCAAGGACACAGAAAACACGAAGCGGAACTGCCGGGACCGTCACAAGAATAACAGGACTGTCAGTGTTCCATCCACAATTTTATTATTGGGACATTTGGCTCACTGCTGTTTATAACGGATCAGGTTGCATTGATTATTCACACATAAAAGACACTGTGAATGTATTGTCTCAGTTCTATCCTTTGCTTTTGTGTTTGGAGTCTGCGTTTGGTTTCAGTAGGCATACTGTTTTCCAACCTGAAGACTAGGGAGCCATTTGGATGCTAAATAGAAATGAGAAACTCAGTAAGATCCACAGGATAAATGTTGGGCAGTAAAAGCAACAGTTTGGAATGTCCTGAAAAAGAAAGAAACCACTGCTGTCTTCAGCAATTAACAACAACCAGGTCAGTCAAGGAACACGACAGCAGATGATAACAGAAAAATTGCCAGAGCAGTGAAAAACAACCCTAAAATAAGTGTCAGTGAAATCACCAACAACCTCCAGAATGCTGGATTGAAAGGTTCACAATCCACTGTTTGCAGAAGACTTTGGCAGCAGAATTACAAAGGCTACACTGCAAGATGCACACTTCGATCAGCACCAAAAACAGAAAGGCCAGATCCGATTTAAAATTTGCTGAGAAGTACAGAGATCAGCCAATTCAGTTTTGGAACAGAGTTTTATGGACAGATGAGACGAAGGTGAACCTTTATCAAAGTGATGAGAAGGCAAAAGTGTAGAGAAGAAAAAGAACTGCAGTTGCTGTGGCAGATCCAAAGCATACTACCTCTTCTGTGAAGCACGATGGAGGTAGTGTCATGGTATGGGCATGCATGGCTTCCTCTGAAACGTGCTCAGTCATCTTTTGGATGAGGTAACAAATCATGGCAGCATCAGAAAGAAATCAGAACTGTACAGGAGCATCTTGGCTATCAATGTAGAAGAAAATGCCAACAGACTCATTGAGCGCTTCATAATGCAACAGGACAATGACCAAAAACACACTTCCAACCATAGAATATAGATTTTAAAATAGGTGTTACTCACCAGTTTGCTTTGACGTCATCTTGCTCCACATGAGATTACCCTAGTACTAAGGAACCAGATGTCTACACCTGTGCCATTCAAAAACAGGAAATGGCAACGATGTTATCCCGAAGACTGTGCACAGTCATCTGACAGATCTCTGGGTAGTTTAGAACTTGCAAGATCCTGAAGGAGTCATCATCAACACCATATTCAGTCCAACCAATGAAACTACAAGACTGTGTGATTCACTATCCAAAATGAAGTTTCTAGAAAATAGAAAATAATGACATTATGTCCATAATAAGGTCAGAGTTGAATCACAAAACTACAAAATGTAAAAATACAGTTTATTAGCTGACATCTGATGACATTACTTTGCTCAGTAACTTCCGGAACAATTTTCCAAATCTGACTCCATGACAACCATATTACAGCAGCCTGACAATGGCAATTCGTGTGTGGTGCCACATAGTACAAACACCTTTTCAGAAAAGGGTTAAAAGAAATCGTACTCAAATCCAGATTAGATATATTTTACGTATTGCATAGACAAGGTCCTAAACGTTAAGATGCAGGGACAGGTTTTAGCTCCTGGCAGCTCACCTAAAAATGTCACTGAAAGGCATACAGACAGCAGGACACGAAACAGACTATGATTCAAAATGGTGTAGGAAGTATGGTTCCTTACATGGTTTGTGGTTCTTCAAGGTTTCTTTCAGTTTCTATGGTTACACTTGTCCTTCCTGTACAGATTATTTATATGGTTCCCACATAAAAGACAATAGAACCATCTCCTAAAGAACACACGAGTTAGGATATACAACAGTATGGAACTACCAGCTAACTAGCATGTTTATCAGCTAAATAAGATGTTTACCATCTAAATTGTTGTTTACCATCTAACTAGTCTGTTTACCAGCTAACTAGTGTGGACAAGCAACAATGGTTAACATAATGGCCATGAACAAAGATAAAAACTCATGCATTACACACAACCAAACACTTCCAAAGGCTCCATCTGAGTTTATGTCTGAACAAATGCACTTTGAGATTTACAAACAGATCCTTCTTCAATTTGGTGGTATCAAATTCAAAATGGGCATGTATTTTCCCAAAAACAATAACATTTCTCAGTTTCAACATTTGATATGTTGTCTTTGTACTATTTTGAAATTTAGGGATAAGTAATTTGCACATCATTGCATTCTGTTTTTATTTGCATTTTACATTTTTTTGGAAACAGGGTTGTAATATCTGTTTCTGGGCTACACTGTACTGACATGATACTAACCAGACAATGTAAGAATTATTAATGTAAATGTGAGAAAAAAGCTTGCTGGAAAATGGGTTTACTGGAACATCTTAACCAAACGAAGGAACTAAACACATTATACTTCCTTTACCTGATAACTACAGTAGCATTTTTCCCCCTATGAGGTAGAAATCTGCTGACTCCACCTTTCATTGATTTACGTAGCAGTGAAAATGGTGGCCACAGGAGGGAGGTATAACCACCATGTCAGAGATGGATTAGAGGTTTGGTTAGAATTGGCGACAGGAACGTGTGCATAGCTGAGGTATAAAACAGTTTACGGGGAAAACATTTCTCTCAGTCTACAAGCATACACAGTCAAACACATCAACACACAACTCAGGGCTTCGGATTGAACATCAGAGTTTCAAAGAGTTTTGGGCGAGGCAAGAACTGCCTCATTATCTCAGCAGTTTGGCAACATGTGCCCTCTTTCTCATTGATGGATTGATAGAGTGATTCAAACAGTCTGAAGAAGCAGGAAATGCTTGGATAAAGACTGATTGTGGTGGGTGTAGTTCATGTCGGTTTCACTTCCAGGCCCAGTACTAGCCCAGCTAGCAGAGCTGAGTCCGAAGTCTTTAAAACAGGTACCCTCGTAGTCTGGGTTTAAAACAGAGTTTGTAGTCTGGATTTAAAACAGAGTTCGTAGTCTGGGTATAAAACAGAGTTTGTAGTCTTGGTTTAAAACAGAGTTCGTAGTCTGGGTATAAAACAACTACTCAGGCCCCCTAAAGCTCCAGACCAGTGGAGCCCGATCTTGGCCTAGGACAAGCCAACCCAGTTAAGGGCCTATGCAGATGAGGTGGTGGTAGTAGAAGGGTGTTGACCAAACACCAGGGTCACGTAGCGTTGATCTCCAGGACGTGTTGGTCCGTGGAAGGCAGCACCAGGACCTGCCGTCCCTGGCTGTGGTTGAAGACCTGTCCCGGGCTGAACGGCTCCAGGCGGGGCATGGGGAGACCCCCAGACCGCTGCTCCCCAGTGCCTGTGCGGGGGGCACTTCCCAGGCGGTGCACGCTGGCCGTGTCCCCTTGGTCATCCAGTTGAACCAGCAGGGGGAGGGCGTCGTTCTCTAAACAGCTGTCTGTTGAGGGGATGGTAAGGGGAGTTTAACACCACAACGCATGAAACGACAACACACATTCATGTCAACGGAAGACTCGCTTTAATAATTAAGTAACAAAGTAACATGCACAGAGTTGAAGTAAGAACTGGCCTGGTGCATATTCAGCCTTTGTGAGACAAAGAAAAAGGAGTGATGAGTTACTTGTAAGAGGCTGGCTGGAGGAGGCACTGTTGGGCAAGTACTTGAACACCTTGACATTGGGGAAGGGCAGGTGCCCGGAGAACAGGGGCATCAACTCAACCTGTACCCGATGGTTGGCATTAGCATCAGCTGGCATGGTCACCAGCCCAGAGCTCAGCCCGCACACGGCCCAGCTACTGCTACTGTCCGTCACTAAGAGACAAAAGACGCACACACACCATGCTTTCTTTACTCACTTTGTCAATGTTTCATTTTTCATTCAGCAAAGTATTGTCCCAAACATTTAACCCTAACATAACCATAACCTCAGTTACCTAATGTGCATGTCTACACCTAACCCAACCTCCCAACCTTAACCATCACTCTAGACCTCTCAAAGGCATAACCCCAATTCTAGGACCTTGTAATAGGGCTGGGCGAAATTAACAAAAATCAGTATCGCGATATGTGGACCCAATTTTCTCTAACAGTATATATTGCAATAACTTTGTATTAAATAATGTTAACATAACACAAGGGTTAAATAATGTTAACATAACACAAGGGTTAAAAAAGGCTGAGTACAATTGTGCCATATTCCAATGCAGTTTAGACATTCTACTAACCAAATTAGTGTAATTAACATTAAGAAGTAACTTAAGGCATATATCATTACTGAGGTTTTTGGGTCCACTTATCACAACACTGATTTTTGTTGATATCGCCCAGCCCTACCTCCGTCTCCAGCTGTACAACCTGTAAGGCCCTCTCTTCTGTGGTCTACATCGCCGATTGTACTCTCTGCAACGATGCAGTCTTCAAACCCTCCCCTTCTGCACACACTGGACTCCACTCAACTAATCAACATCACACCTGCCTCTCATTACCCGACACTATATCACTGTGTTTGTCTTGTTCTTTGTGGGTTATTGTCTTAGTATGTTGTGTGGTGGTCTATAATAATGAATGCTGTAGATAATTGGTACATCGTTTTGTGTCTTTTTTTCGTCTGTGGTTCTGTTTCAGTTGCACATCGCACGCTTAAGCCACAGATTTTGTCCCTGTGAAAAATGACAAAATGACGTCTGATTTGTTTGACTATCCTTCCAAGTGGTCCGAACTTGGCCTCTGAAATAAAAATGCAAACACGGGAACTAAACACTCTCTAAACATGGTCACTTACCTTTATACATGAGCTTGGTGTTGGTGGTGCGAAACTCTTCAGTTTGCCCTTCTTCATCGGCCTTTCCCTCATCATCATCAGGGACAACTAGTCGTGTGACAGACATCTCTAGCCCACAGAGGACACCAGAGCGACAGTGTTGTTCACCAGCTGCAGGCAGGATCTCTGCTCTCACTGTATACAACGTCTGCACCACAACACATCAGGATCTGATAAGAATTTAAACTAGTCGTCAGATACCAGGGACAGTAGCCATCGGAAACCAGGGGCAGTAGCCATCAGAAACCTGGGGCATTAGCCATAAGATACCAGGTACTGTAACCATCAGATTACAGGGACAGTAGACGTGAGATACCAGGGACAGTAGACATGAGATACCAGGGACAGTAGACATCAGATACTAGGGACAGGGACAGTAGACATGAGATACCAGGGACAATAGATGTGAGATACCAAGGAGAGTAGACATCAGATACAAGGAACAGGGACAGTAGATGTGAGATACCAGGGACAATAGATGTCAGATACTAGGGACAGTAGACATCAGATACCAGTTACAGTAGACGTCAGATAACAGGGACAATAGATGTCAGATACCAGGGACAGTAGACATCAGATACCAGGGACAGTAGACATCAGATAC
Source organism: Esox masquinongy (assembly GCA_016801175.1). NCBI lineage: Eukaryota > Metazoa > Chordata > Actinopteri > Esociformes > Esocidae > Esox > Esox masquinongy. The sequence goes on along the minus strand of JACXGI010002422.1, from coordinate 7,754 downwards.
CAGGGACATTAGCCATCAGATTCCAGGGACATTAGCCATCAGATTCCAGGGACATTAGCCATCAGATACCAGGGACAGGGACAGTAGACGTGAGATACCAGGGACAATAGATGTCAGATACCAGGGCAATTAGCCATCAGATACCAGGGACAATAGATGTCAGATACCAGGGACCATGGACGTCAGATACCAGGGACAGTAGACATCAGATACCAGGGACATTAGGCATTAACTACAATGTACAATAGACTGCTCACCATCACTCTCTCCAGTTGAAACTCATAGTTAAAAGGATGGAAGGCTGGGTCCTTCTCAGAGGCAGGAGCAAAGCTGGCAGTGAACACACACTGTAGACTGGCCGGCTTGTCTTCCTTCCACCCCACATCCCACACACAGTACACACTCTGCTGACTGCACACCAGCTACAAAGAGAGAGACAGAGAATAATGTTACATGAAGTAATGAAAAAGACAACATATCCTCTTTCTGCCTGCACACACACACACACACACACACACACACACACACACACAAAAACACACACACACACACACACACACACATAGAGAGAGAGAGAGAGAGAGAAAGTGGCAAAATTTAGAGAGGCACAAACTTTAGAGAAGACACAGTTGAGGCTAGTTGAGGCTACCATTCTCACGTCTGTGTGGTTGTCAGGGAACCATGGTGCAAATTAGAGTAGCCCAACACTGGTTTGGAGAAGCAATTTAGACTGAAAAATATGTCAATTCTCTGTGCCATTAAAGAGTTTCAGCATGGACTGAACCAGTGGACATATCAATGCTGAAGCAGTTCATATCACCATCAATGCTGAAGCAGTTCATATCAGAATCAATGCTGAAGCAGTTCATTTCGGTATCAATGCTGAAGCAGATGACCTCTGGATGACCCGGTTGCAGTCGATCATGTTATCTACAAAAACATTTCTGATGGATTCAATTCCTCAAGAATAGTGGAACCATCTCTGTAGGATAAGCTGACCCTCTAAACTCATTTTGTCCTCTACGCCATCTCACCAGCTGGACCCTACCCTGTCTGCAAGTTAATGTGTCATTGACCATTAGCAAATGTCTTTCACCTCTTCAGGAGATCACAAATTGGCAGCACATTTTTCAGATGATCTCCATGCAGTCGTTTTAATTAACTACTAAATGATCCCTGTATTGTTAAAAACAAGCGATTCTTTGAACCCCCTGAGTTTGATCATGTGGGCTTTAGGAAATCAATTTTAACATATTTACCTACACAGATAAATCTGGCTGGTAGAATCGCAGTTGAAAAGCACTGCATCTTCCTTGATATACTTCCAGAATATTCCCTGATGTTTTCACAGACATTTCAATAGCATTCTGATGAATTTCAATCACCACAACCCACAGGTCATATTTTTCAGATTAGAATTTACTATTAACTGATTTAATAAACCCATTTTTTGTATTCTCTTGGGTCTTATGTATGTCAAATACAAAGGCTCCATACTTCACTAATCCAAGGGACCAAAATCTTGGAGAAAGCTTGTTCTGGAGCCCACCTCCTTATACAGATGCACATTCATTGGCCTTTTAAAATCAAACCAGCATTGTGACAATATTAATCAAAAACTGATTAAAATACCAGGCGTTTTCAGCAGGGCTCACTCAAAAGGCGCATTACCATAATTCAGTGTTATTTTGACCTTATAGTGTGGAAATAACAACAAGAAAACTAGATTAACTTGACTGGAGTAGGCTTTTAAATCTGTGATAGAAAAACAACAACTGGCATATTGTGTATAGTTAACATGCCACATCGCATGGCGCTTCTAATGGTCCTGTATATTATTTGAAGGTTACCTGTTGCCTTTTGGCGTTAAGGGACTGCAGCTTCAGAGAGGGCCCCTGTTGTGTTTCTGTAAGCCTCAGGTCCGTTAACTGAAAGTTCACCTCTGACACATTTTGGAGACAAACCTGGATGTACTTCCTGTGGATCAGGTCAAATGGTGAGATATCAGCCTGACAAGTGGGTGGAGTTATTTCCTACCTCCAGATGGGGACAGAGTATCTCCAGACCACCCCCCATCTCAGTCCATATTTTCATGCTGCTTCAGCGTAATGTGAGTCTGTTCTATCTCAGTCCCAGTTATTTACGTTCCATTCGTTAACGTGACGGGGAACAAGGGTGAGTCTGCGTTACATACTGAGTTATCCTTGGGATCCAAGGAATGCTCTCCACTATTTTCTGGCATCCTGGTTGAACCTTCGGAGGACATGAGCCCTTAAATCCCGCCCTCAGGGCTACCTGGCATGACGCCTCATAGAAATCCCTGTCCCCCTGGTTGTGTTGCAGATCTGGATTCTGTTTAAAGACCCCTGGGCCCAGCCCATCTGTATTTACTGACCCGCTGGTCATCTGAACATGCAAGAATATCCATGCATCCCAAAAGGTCATGTGCTCTTATCATTTTTGCCCAGCAGAGCCAGAAGAGAACTGACCATCACTGAGTCTGACTATGACCCTATTAGGGAGTCCGCCACTGTGCATCAACTCTGTTGCTTGGTCTTTCAGCTGTAAAAAGCACTTTGTGACAACCACTGATGTAAGGGCTTTATAAAATACATTTTCATGAGTGATTTTAATGACTGTCTGAGAGCGGGCTGGCCTTCACTAGATTAACAAGGCCATGCCAAGGCAATTCCCATTCTACCCATGTTCCTACATTGATATTTTGACAGTGTCTAAGGCCCCTACTGAACAAGGGGGGGGGGTCCATAATTGTGCTCCCTCTAGCTGGAATTATCTATGAAATATTTAAATCATTTAAAATGTTGTGACACAGAACAATATTAAATCTAAAACAAAAATCTAGGATACATAATTATATAGGGGTGTGTAACCTTATAATGTATGCATAATTAGGAATTGTGGTAAATGTGTTTTTATATTTGTTGAAACTGATTTTTTTTAAGTATTAGGGGATGTCTTTGGCCAAGGCTTACCTCTTACCGGCAGACAGAAGTAAGTGTCTGGCCTTAAAGGGGATGTGGAAGGTCAGAGCTATTGGAGTGGTGTAGATGGACCAGGGACAGTCTATGGACATCTGTGATCATAGGACGGAGACAATGACAAGTTACTTTCCTCCCTTCAAAACAAAGTATTGAATTAAGAAAATCTATCTTTGACTTCTCAACATAGTCGTAATGCTTCTATACAAATACAAATCCTGAAAGGCATTAAAAGCGGTATGTTTTCCTTGTTGGAGTACCGACCTGCTGCATGTTTTCATGATATATATTACATCATGTTGCAGAAATGCAGAACAAATAAAATGTTTACAGTGGAGACTGTGGAGTCTTCACTGGGGAGTACAGTGGAGACAAGTGAGACAAAGAGACTTACACGAAAAACTGTGTTCAAGTTTCTGTTCAAGTCACAAGATTAATTGAGCTGTGTACCCATAGAAATAGAATCTACAGAATGGGCATCTGCCCTTCAAAGTCTATGATGTTGTAGTGGTTGGACTGGCAGCTGTTGAATGTTTACCTATCAGAGCAAAGCCCAAAGTAAAAACTAGATTCTACTTTTACTGCCCTCTGGGTGATAACGGTCATGGGTTCATCGGGATGGCTGGAGCTCCGGGGTCGGTGCCGTGTCCCTCCGTTGAGGCTTAGGTTCTCGGGCGAGTCACGGCCAAACGGGATGACACACAGCATCTCCAGCTGGAACTCCAGGATGTGGTACGAAGGCATGGGAGGCAAAGAGATCCTGGTCACCTTCTCAGAAGGATGGACGGACAGAAGACACTCCCCCACAAGCTCTGTGGAGTAGAGAAGAAGAGAGGTTTGGGAGAGAGAAAGAATGAGTGCAGTCGACTCGAAGAAGCTAAAAAATGTGGCTAGGATCAGGAAGCCAACTTCCACAGTTTCCTGTATAATATGGATACTGGAGCATTTAGAAGTTGGATCTAAGTTATAAAGCATGTTTGAAATGATTTCAAACAGTGGCAGAAGCCAATTCTGAATCTACCTGGAATAGGGGGTCTAAGATCCAAAACCAGAAAACCAGGTATTGTGACGCTGACCTTTTTTGCTCACTTCAAACAAGCTACCATGTCAACTTCATGTTAAATATCCATCTCACAAATTGAACCCTGAAACTTTTGCGTCATTAATATTCCACAAAACCAAATCAGGGTATCACGTACATCAGATGTCTCTGTTCTAACCTTCGGTACTGTCGAGGATGGCAGCAGAACAGCAGGAGGGCGGTGCGGTGAGGATGGGCATGGTGTCTATGTTAGAGAGTTGCAGGGCATCTCCTTTCTTTACAGTGTAGTGGCCTGTCTCCAGCCTGACCTTTGCCCTCTGTGGGAGGCCTGCAAGTAGCGTGTCTGGAACGGAGAGGCAGAGAGTGACAACATCATCGCCCTTTCCTTTCAAACACTGCATTTCATCATTTTTAATACATGACTGTCACCACCTACAGAACAGCATATCAGCATGAAACATACAAGGATACACACTATCTTCCCAGGGACAGACCTGTTAGGGGCTCCACACTGAGCAGAGGATCCTGGGAGTAGACGTCATATTGGACCAGAGGGGAGATGTGAGGCAGGACAAACTGGATGTGACCCACATTGGCACACAGCTGACGCAATGTGTAGGTTCCCGGCTCCTGACTCTGTACCAGGTGGATGGCGAGGAGAGAGAAGGAGAGAAAGAGAGGGAGAGAAGGAGAGAAAGAGAGGGAGAGAAGAGACAAAGAGAGGGAGGGAAGGAGGGAATGAAAGGGAGAGAAGGAGAGAAAGAGAGGGAGAGAAGGAGAGAAAGAGACAGGGAGAGAGATAGAGGTCAATAGTTTATGGACCTCTCGTAACAGACACTGTAACCACAGTAACAGGTGAACACAAGAAGAGAACAATCTGAGCATCATAGCATGATATTTAGCATTATAGTTTAATATAAAACATTGAAGTCAATATATAGCATTGTAGTATAATATTTAGCATTATGTCTCACTGGAGCGCTGAAGACAATGCTGTTGTTTCCCGGCAACAGGGTGACATCCCGGGTCTTCAGCATCTGCGCTCCGTCGTCCACGGCAACGTGAACTGGGCTGACGTGGCTGGGTGTGTCCGTCGACGGGCCGCTGTCATGGCGGCGCATGACGAGGTGCGTGTTTTTACACACCACACCGGCCGAGCTGAGTATCCGAGGGTCTGAAGGGCTGCGATCCTGAACCTCTACCAGCGAGGGACCAGCCACAGCCCAGGAGGGGGGAATCACCGACGAGCTCCCCAGGGGGAAGAGCACTGTCCCTGGCCGACTCTGTGTCTCCCTGGCCTTCCCGTCGGTACCTCCCTGCTCCAGGCTGAAGTGGACGCTGATAGCCAGCTGCTCCAGGTGCACGGCCACAGGCATCAGGCTGCGCAGATGCAACTCCACCTGCAGGGCGGCGCCAGAGTGCACTACGGCTGTTGACGGGCGGAACTGCAGCCGCGTGAGCTGGGCGAATGCGTTCATACTGATCGCCACCTTCTGGACTGTAGAGGGATAACAGGCAGAGGGAGCTGAAGAGCAATGATGAAATTAAAATTATGGGAGTTATGGCAAAGACATAAATGTGTAAACTGACTGAGGGGGGAGAAAAGGAAAAGCTCCCTCTCTACGTTACGGTGGATTTCCACAAAAAGGTTGGAAACACAAATAAAGAATGTGGGTCACTGCTGTATACCTCCAACGTCACTACTGATAATGTTTCAGTGGAAGGATCCAGTGCTTAACTTAATAAATAACCGTTAAAAAATGAATAACCATTATTAAATAACCGCAGTCATTTGGGCTGCTGTTACTGCTTGTATTTAGGTGTTGAAACTCTAAATAAACATTAAGCCAATAACAGGTGCCTGAACTCAAGCAGTGGAACAATTTGTGCCAGAACTGAGTTCCGGTAATATCCATCCCAACTCAAGCAGTAAATATGCATAATGTTTACCCTTGATGTCTGTTGATCGATTGGCAAAGATCAGAATTTCCTGACAGAAGTGCTTCCGTTCCTCTATGGTGAGATTGGCATCACTTGCCAACAAGGCACTCGTCTGCAGGTAGCTAAGTGCGTTGGTTGTCAAGGACACCAGCAGCCATAGGTCAATAAGCACAATGAGCTAAAATGTGTTACACTATTCACTCTTCACTACTTCACAGAACATGTTTAATCAAATATCCATTCATTCACAGTGGTCACATAATAAACATGATATAATATTGGCATCTATGGCACCACACTCAGCCATAACATTACAAGTTCAAAAGCAAGTGGTTTTGATGGCAGGACTAATTGGCACATACTGGACACGGGATAAGCAGCGCCACTTTCACAACCAGCCGAAACTTATCTTTAAATACAGTGGAAAAGCCAGTGCATCTCTGGTGAAGGATACTCCTCTGTCCTGCCCATCCGTTTCTGACACTCAGCCATCTGCTTCCTGGTGTGAGTGACAAGCAGGCTCCACCCCTCCGACAGGTAGGATCTCAGAGCATCCTGCAAGAAGACCTCTGCCCGTTCGGGGTCGCCCTTTCTCCTGATTACACACACAGACAGACACACACTGAGGTCTCATCATGTACTGATGGTCCCGGACAGGGCCAAGAGAAACCCGACTGATTGTTTTTTTTCTTTTAAAGAGAAGGGATGAATTGAGACACACTGTTTGCCTCTACCCGGGTAGTTAAAAACTAGCTAACAAGTAATAATAATGAGTAAATAATTATTGTCATCCACCACGCTCTCTTACAGGTAGAACTCTGCAAGGCTCTTCCCAACCAGCCAGGCTGATCTCATCCTGCCAATGGCCCTGTACATCTCTTCCGCAGCATGGCACAGCTCCTGACGGGCACACGGGAGAACGGCAGGACAGAGGGGAGTCAGGTGGACGGAGGAGTCGAGGGGAGAAGAAGCAGGGGAGCACACAGGAGATGTGACACTGGAATACATTGCCGTCGCGTCGTTTAAAGAAGCAAGCTGAGAGACTGTTTCATATCTAAACTTACAAGATAGTGTCCCTCAAACACCTCCACAGAAGACAGGGCCTGTTTCAATTTTTTATATGGGCTCCGCAAGCTGTGGACTAAAAGTGAGGACAGAGAGAGGGAAAGGGAACATAGGAAAGGAGTTATGATTTATCACACTGAAGAAGTGATCTGCCCATTGTTGTATCACTGGGCTTGGGACACTATAACACCCAATCTGCTTCGCATGTTGTTTCCAGCTAATCTTGTTACCCATTCATATCTTTAGCATTTTCATGTAGGTCATTAGGCGGACAGCCTTTATTGAGGGCAAATTATTGTTAAACTAAAAATGTGTTTGACGATTTTATATCGTAATAGCCACCCACATACATACATCACTCCCCTCTCAGCTCTGCACTTTCCTCACCAGTCTCAGGCTTCTCATCGCCCAGTCCAGCCAGCAGGTCCACGGTTCTGTTCAGCTCTTCAGATTGCGGCCCTTTTTCTGACACCAGACCACACAAATAGCCCAGGGACTTCAGCTGGGGCAGTTAAGGAGGGAAGGAGGGAATGTTACCTTCAAAATCAATAATATTCATTTTGTAGATCACTTTTTTACATCAACTCTAGTTCAGTACCTGGTCAGTATTATAGACCCAGGGTCTCTAGGTCAGTACCTGGTCAGTATTATAGACCCAGGGTCTCTAGTTCAGTACCTGGTCAGTATTATAGACCCAGGGTCTCTAG
>JACXGI010002421.1:9200-73891 GCA_016801175.1 Esox masquinongy | reverse complement strand
AGACGTATCCTAGCGCCCCCCCCCCCCCATTTAAATATTCGTCTCCTCTATCCCCCCAGTGGTGAAACTGAGGCTTACGCGGCTCACGTCCAGCCCGCTGACTCTGGCCCAGTTCTCCCTGGCCTCTCGTCTACAGGTCCTGAAGCACGGCCCCCTCCTGGGAGGGCAGATCCGGTCCCGCCTGCAGCTGTGGCTGGACAGAGATGCCACGTGCGTACGGAACATGACCCGCCGCCACCCGCAAGGCGGGTCCTTTCTGGTGACAGGCACAGTGCAGGGGGACCGGCTGGTGATCAACAAAGCCTTCGCGTGGAGCAAACGGGACCGGAATCTGATGGCTGCAGCCCGCAAGTGGAAACAGCACCGATGTAGAGGCTAGCAGAGACCAGAGACGGAGGAGCTGGAAGTTGAATTAGATCTGAGATGGGCATAAGCCCGGCTACTACTTAGCTGTATCTGTACCAATTCTGGATTCAGTGATAGACTTAGGGAAATATAATCATGTCCTTGGATAGCTGGATGGATTTTTCAAGAGAGGATGCTGTTGAGGGGAGGACGCTCTGCGTTCCCAAATGTACATATCTATAAATTATAAGTAAATATCACTGATCTATATTTCTAAAAGGTTGACGGAAATTAAAGGAGTGTTTTGAAAAGGTTGAGGTCTGCATTTATATGCTCTTGATGGGTTTTCAGCTTTCATTGGCTGTATCATACATGCTAAACTACACTTACTCATTCTTGGGAACACAACATTGGTCAGTCACAAGTGATTGGAGATATAAGTATAGGGTCCTGGGACCTGGGTGGAGATGTATGCACTCAATAACTACTGTGAGTCGCTCAGGTTAAGATCTGTTAAATTACATAAATGTAAATGACTACCCTGACTGCACACAGTCATTTCCCTGCCTGTCCCTTTCCCTGTTCCCTGGTCTCCCAAAGTGCTTCTTGTGAGTGTTGCATTTAAAAGGTGAAAGGTACCATCCTTACCAAATAGCAGAGGCTTGAGGCTGAGAGTCTTCATCTCATGGCTTCTGTCAGGCATGAGTGAAACCCTCTGGACATGACCCACCTGAGGAAACACAGTTGACATTAATACCAGAAAGATATGGCCATCATCTAGAGGCACACACCTATCAGCCATAACATTATGACCACTGGCAGGTGAAGTGAATAACACTGATAATCTCGTTATCATGGCACCTGTCAGTGGGTGGGATATATTAGGCAGCAAGTGTACATTTTGTCCTCAAAGTTGATGTGTTAGAAGCAGGAAAAATGGGCAAGTGTAAGGATCTGAGCGATTTTGACAAGGGCCAAATTGTGATGGCTAGACGACTGGGTCAGAGCATCTCCAAAACTGCAGCCCTTGTGGTGTTCCCGGTCTGCAGTGGTCACTACCTATCAAAAGTGGTCCACGGAAGGAAAAGCGGTGAACCGGCAACAGGGTCATGGGCGGCCAAGGCTCACTGATGCACGTGGGGAGCAAAGGCTGGCCTGTGTGGTCCGATCCAACAGACGAGCTACTGTAGCTTAAAAAGTTAATGCTGGAACTGATAGAAAGGTGTCAGAACACACAGTGCATCGCAGTTTGTTGTGTATGGGGCTGCGTAGCCGCAGACCAGTCAGGGTGCCCATGTTGACCCGTGTCCACTGCAAAAAGCACCTACAATGGGCAAGTGAGCATCAGAACTGGACCAAAGACCAAGGTGGCCTGGTCTGACAAACCACGTTTTCTTTTACATCACGTGGATGGCCGGGTGTGTGTGCGTCACTTACCTGGAGAACACATGGCACCAGGATGCACTATGGGAAGGAGGCAAGCTGGCGGAGGCAGTGTGATGCTTTGGGCAACGTTCTGCTGGGAAGCCTTGGGTCCTGCCATTCATGTGGATGTTACTTTGACACGTACCACCTACCTAAGCATTGTTGCAGACCATGTGCACCCTTTCATGGCAACAGTATTCCCTGATGGCATTGGCCTCTTTCAGCAGGATAATGCGCCCTGCCACAAAGCAAAAATGGTTCAGAAATGGTTTGAGGAACATAACAACGAGTTCAAGGTGTTGACTTGGCCTCCAAATTCCCCAGATCTCAATCCACTCAATCCACGGGATGTGCTGGACAAACGGGTCTGATTCATGGAGGCCCCACCTCGCAACCTATAGGACTTAAAGGATCTGCTGCTAACGTCTTGGTGCCAGATACCCCAGCACAACTTCAGAGGTCTAGTGGAGCCCATGCCTCGATGGGTCAGTGTAGATTTGGCAGCAAAAGAGGGACCTGCACAATATTAGGTAGGTGGTCATAACGTCATGGCTGATCGGTGTATGTCATAGTGGTCCTCGCAAACAAAAAGATCCCCTTTGCATTTGCAAACTAACAAGAGTACCAAGCTAAGGTTGAATTTGGGTATATGTAACAATATGGGCCAGCATTGCGGACATAGATTAAGTCTGTTCCTGGACAAAACAAATCAAGTTGAATAGAATTCATTGGGCTTGATTTGTCCTGGTCTAAGCTTAATCTGTGTCCGCAAAACCGCCCTATACAGTAGACGGCGTTACGATGGGATTTGAAAGCATAGGATGCCAGTTTATAGCCACCTGCTCTTCTGGAATGCTTATTTAAAGGTATAATTGATGGTTCCAATGGGGCCCAGCCCTCTTAAAATGGTTATGGTCCAAAACTGCCACAGCAATATGCTGGCTATGGTGGATCCAGTGATTGAGTAAGTGAGTATTCGGGGGGGGGGGGATCTACCAGCCTAAAAGGCTTAGCTAAAGTGCTAGATGGAAGCAGTCACGCATAACAGTCTTGAGTCAGTGGCAGCCAATCTGCCCAGTTAGCTGTAAGATATCCATGCACCCACTTATGTTGACCCATTCATTTATTTTTGCAACATCCATTTTCCAGCACACTTCATGCATGCAGTTCACCTACCCATACTTGCACTCAACTGTCACAGGCACAAACTAAACTTGCTGGTCAAACAGACCCAGGGTGCATTTCTCTTAGTCTCACGAGTCTAAAAGCATGGACAGGCCACAGAAGCCATCTCCTGGTTTAAGTAGTCAATTTCAGTTGAATTCATAGACTGATTCCTTCTAATAACCTTGTTCATCATGAGGGATCAACCATGAAATTCCCATCCAGCATAATAAAATGGCAAATGCCTTCAATTTTGATGTCTATGCTAGTACTAGTTTTGTCCCAGTAAAGTCCTCTGCCAATCTCTATTGTGGTGGCATAACCCTGAATGGCTCACGGTTGTAGACTTGCCCTGACCAGGAACAATTTGCCAGTGAAAAATGTCATTTTAAAACGTGGATCGGAATCGAGAAAACGAGACCTGTGCAGTATTGTACACATTTTCCTTTCATAAGGAGACTAACCCGGGGTCTGTATCTTAAATTATGTACAAGCTATTGAGCTATGAATGTCTGAATATCTGTCACATATCGAACGTCAAACTAACTTTACCACGGTCATAGAACACCATAGTACACCATTTTATAAAGCGCCACTTTTACAGCTAAAAATCGCAAACTTTCACCCCATGATGTTATGGCCGATAAACCGGTATACCCTGGCCTGGGCTAGCTCAGTAGAACTCCCTCATTGCAGAGGACCTGAGCATAAACAATAAAAAGACGTTCAGAAATGTTGTCTTTCTGTCCAACAGATGCTGTTTTGCAGCCACAGACTCCCCACCCACTTACCCGTATCCCCTCGATACGTGGAAGACTGAAGCTTTGACTGACAACAATGTCAGGATCTTGCTGAGGTGGGTCTGACGGGGACAGACGGCTGGCCACCCCGCTAGATGCTGGCGATGAGTCCACGTTGCTGACAGTATCCCCTGGGCTGTTATTATAATGTACGTAAAGAAGCAGACCAATTACGTTTATGATATAGACGTGAAAGAAGACCATGACCACCATGAAGTATGCCCGGGAGCAGACACTACTCTTCTGGATCTGAATCCGCTCTCTGCCATGCGAGGGCACATACGACGGTGACGACTCCAAGCTTTCCTGAGATTCATCGTCCATTTCGGAATGTATATGTTGTCTATTGCTATAATCCATGACTAGCTAGTAGTATTAAATGTCAGACTGAACATTTAGGTAGTCCAGACTTACTGACAGGTTACTTCGCTGACTTCTTTCACTACACTACTACAGTACAGTACTGTACAGTAGTAGCATTAGCTAACGTTTACGATAGCTGGTAACAACATCATGCAGAGATCTCAAATTGCTAGCTAATTAGCCAACATGTAGCTACAACTAACGACGTCAGAGAAAAAGTATAACCGCTAAAACGTCAGCGATTTAGCTAGGCCTATTATTACTATAGCATACAAGCTGGTTAGATTAATAATGCCTCAGACTGCCTTGACACGAAAGGATATGCTGTTTCGTTGTAATCTATTTTAATTTGATAAAATAAAATTACAAGCCGTATTAATTAAGTGTTAAACATCCGAAAACACGGAAACGTGCAATAGGACAATGATAATCCATTGTTCATGTAGCAACTGTTAGCTAACGTTATGCCCCTGGCAACGCTGTGCCCCTGACAACGATAAAAACAACCTAACAACGTCAACAACCATAAACAAGAGCAGGGAGAAGAGTAGACTAGTGCTAGCTCAGTTCGAAATCCCTCAAAACAATATCGCCCTCTGGCGGAAGACCAGAATTAAATATGTCGAGGCAGTGAGCCTGCGTTACCACAAGAGATCAGGCTAATCAAGTGAAGGGACGCAGCCAAGGGTCTGCCACAGACAATCATTCAATAATAAATTGAATGATTGTCAATCAGTCACCAAAAATACTCTACCGAGCACATTAATTTGTACTTTTTATGTGTGACAAACAGACAAATCACATCCACTGAGAAATATTTGGATCTAAGTTACCTTAATAGCTCTTTAAAATACTTTGAGGATCTGTTTAATAAAAGGGTTGAGTTAGGTCTAAAGTATCTCTCGTGTAAAGTCTATGTATTTTGTCTGCAGTTACTATCTTGATTGTTATTCAAATGTTTTCTGCTGTTGTCACTGTCTGTCTTTTTCTCTTTACTCTCTGTTGTCACTATCTGTGTATCTCATCTGTCGGTTTGAGTCTCCTTGTTCTCCACTGTTGTCAGTGTCTTTCTGTGTGATTCTCCTTGTTGTCCTTGTTGCCACTATCTGTGTATCTCATCTGTCTGATTCTCCTTGTTCCTCTCTGCTGTCACTCTCTGTCTCTGTGATTCTCAAGTCTGTCTGTGATTATATTACTCTTCCCTGACACTCTGTCCATGCTTCTACTTATTTTTCTCTGCTGTCACTATGCCATACCCTACTGCCAGCAGACGGCGCTGCGGTTCACTCTTCTCCGCCATCCTGTCAATGATAGATCAAATATACAAATCATAGAGATAGCTAGATGCCAATTCGTACAGAGATAGGCGATATAATCAATGAATACAGGTACATAAATGGCAAAATCATAGATAGATAAAAAATGTAATCATAGAGATAGGTAGCTGACAAACTCAGAGGTAGGTAGATTACGCATAGATATAGATGACTTATCCAGATAGTAATTTATCTCTATGAATTCATAGAGATAGATTAGCCAACAGATAGATAGATAACCAATACATAAAGATAGATTATTTATTCCGATAGTATTCTATCTATCTCAGTGAATTCATAGAGATAGATAGATAGGTGACTTTTAAGTCATCTACCTATCTTTATGAATTAATAGATGTAGATAAATGTCCAACTGATATATCATCAATTCATAAATAGATCAACAATAAAAATCAGAGATCGCTAGATGCCAATTAATTGTTCATTACTGACAAAATCATAGATGGATTAAAAAAAATCATAGAGATAGGTAGTTGACAAACTCATAGAGTTAGGTAGATGAATTATTCATAGAGATAGATAACTATCTGAATATGTCATCTAGCTCTATGAATCCATAGAGATAGATTGAGGACCTACAGATCACTGTGTTAGACATCTAGAACGGAAAGGTATTTTGTCAAATGTTGTATATGATCAAATGGGGTAAGCTGCTAAATTTCTTATGGCAGATTCGTCAATAACTTTAATATATTATTTTATCCATTCTGATATTTTGTAGACTGCCTGTAGAGGCTGGTTATCTGACTGCTATTCCCCATGCAATCATTTTCTTTATTCTCAGTGCAGACAGTAAGTAGAGTAGCATTGTCAGTGAGTCATGAGTTCTACCCAAACAGAAAGGGAACCATCCTGGTCTATGAGAGAGCCATCTGTCTCCAGTAGCATCCTATCCCCCTCTCTCTCCAGCGTTACCAGCCACTGGACTGTAGGTCCTATTCATGGAGTAAAATACAGATGGACTACCCTGACTTGCTTTTGTTTTTCATGACAAAACATTTGCTGTGATGTGCAGTACTGAATACAACACAGGTCACTGCACAAACACAGGGACACATTTCAGAGGTTTATGGAAGTAAATGGGACGGTCGATCTGTACTTCTGACTGTCGCTTACATATTCATCCTGCAGGCAGGCATGTATACATTATGAGCACAATCTGAAATGGCATCCTATTCCCACGTGAAATATATAGTAGGAAGTAGTGTCATTTTATATTCAGCCATAAAGGATGTGGAGAAAAGTAAAACATTATACATGTTGCTTGCTGCTTAATAGCGTATACATTTCCATGAACATCTAATGATTCACATGTTCCATAAGCAAGCTGCCTATGGATGTGTTCATACTGGGAGGGAAAGCAGTACATCCATAAGTAAAACAAAGAGATATATATTATTGTATATTAATCTAAGTAATGTCCACTCCAGAGTGGTCAGCATTCTGTTGATCCTGCATTCCAGTCTAGTATAGGATTTCGGTGTGGGTGTGTGCATACTTCAGTCCCTAGTCATTTCAGATATGTGATTCCCAAGTCATCCTCTGTGTGTAAGAGGGAGGGTCATCATGGATAATAGTTAGGGGTGGCAGCTGGTGGTTTGACTCACAGGGACTCACTGTCTGTGAGAGACAAGTGTCTCTCTATGGAATACGCCCCCTCAAGCATGTAAAATCCCCATCATTGCAACAACAAAAAAAACCCTCCTCAAAACTACCAGTGTGGTTGGATAGACCCAATCCACCCTGCCGCCACAGTTGGTGTCCATTTTCTCAATTGCCTGCCGAACCTCATCCATAACCAATCCTTTGAGAAGAGAAAAAGAAAGGAACAAGTTAGAAAGAATAAGAGGGGCCTTAACGTAATACAGCATTGACACTTGGCTGTGTTTATCATCATGCTAAAAGAGTATCATGAAATGTGACACTGACGTTAAAGAACAACACGGGTGGCAGTGCAACAGTCACTAATTATTCATGAGGGATGCAGGACATTTAAACAGTGACCTAGTCCCCAGACTCATTGCTACTACATACAGAGACATCCAATTAGTTGACAAAACCTCTGATACTGGAAGTGCGGCTAAAAGAGGGGTAGAACTCTATTTACCTCCCTTCCTGTCAATGTCAGCCTCGTGGAACATGGCCTCAATGCATTTGGAAGTGCTCCGTGTTTATCTGGTCCTCCACACACCAGTGGTTTCTTTTCTCATCCTCCTTTAGGGAGCCTCTTGGTGTAACTGCTGCCTGCACCAGCGTTTACAGCTGTGGCAAGGATAGAGGGAGGCACAGAAGTGCGTCTTTTACATGAATCTGTCAACCTGACAGGAAACCAAGCCAAGAACACTAGATGGATCTGTCTTCACACTGTACCTGGGGTCCATTTGGTTTGTTTTTATCCGTCAGTAGGGGACCTGGAAGTAAAGTTATTTACACATGGATAAAAACTATGATACATATTTATAGACTGATTCAGAATGATGGTCCTCTGTGTGAATGGCTAGACAAACATCGTCGTCTTTTTGACTTAAACCTGGTCACCGAAAATGCCTTCTGCATCACTTTCATGTTGGTGAACATGAAGTACACCAAAATCCTTCCCATAACTATTTGGCACATTGGCTGGTTTGGTTTTCGCCAAGGTCTCCGACAATGGAGTTTCACAGATTGATTGACATTCTAGAAGAGCTAGCACTTTGTCACAGCAATGGATTTCAAATCTGACAACTTGGAAATTATAATTGCTTAACTATGATTGCTGTCTATACAATAATGATAATAATGCAAGTTCTATAATGCCTTTCATTGAATCACAAAGCTGTCTTCAAGAGAAAACACCAGCAATATCATGACAGGTCAGCCAACTTAGGCAATGTTTGAGTGCTACATCTTCTGAAAATGAGGTCATGGCCTGAACAGAGGTGCTGAGAAGATGGTAGAGGATGTTACCCTCAGAGTGACCAAGATCTACCTTTTCTGCCATATCAATCTTCAAACAATACATACTTGTTTTAGAGATACAAATGAAAAGAAACAGCCAACAGAAAAAGAACATGGAAATACTGTTTTATTGTTTTTAAGAAACTTGATTCAGCAAATATGATCTAAGACAGTAAATAAAAATGAGAGACAACTAAGGAGCAAAGATGACTGATGGCTCACAGTGTACAAAAATGTCGGCACAGATTGTTGAGTCACAGGGGACTGACCTAAACCAGGAGTATTCAAATCTTACCCTGTTCTACCTCATCATAAATTGCACCCACCTGGTGTCCCAGGTCTAAATAATTGGGGGGGGGGGGCGCAACTGGCTTTGAGGTCAAGATTTGAATACCACAGTTCTACACCCATAAAAATATTATAGGCTGTTTGGAGAGTGCTTTACGTAACAGCATTTCAATAATAACTTTTTATAAATTCACCATTATCAAAATAGGAATCAAAAGAAAAAACAGGATCAAAAAGGCAAAGGTTGATTAATGTTAAGATTGGCACACTGTCAGATTAAGAGGCCATTGAAGGGTTTTCAAACAGGCATATAAAATGCATTTTTCAAAACCAACAGACAAGCCAGATGTCATCACAGGCTATATGTGTTTAGTATCAGCAGACCTGACTTCACAGTCAATGAGATAGCCAACATAGTAATAGAAAGCCATTGCTTGATGGAGTTCAACCCTTGTAGTCAGTCTAGATTGCAACCAGAATTCTAAGATTTGTCTTGGCCAAATCCACAATATCAGCAAACAGAAAAACATTTGGTTTTGGACGTGGTTATCGACCACAATTGAAAATAGAATTAAACGTAACAGTAAATAATTATAGGAAAACAGTCATTTTCTTGCACCACATTCAAACTTTCTTCATTGCCATGTGTGTATCTAAGATTGACATGACAGAAAATGATCAAATGGAAAATGGCCCTTTGAATGACAGAAAATGGTCAAATGGACCTACTGCTCCAAAGGCACTCCAAACTAAAAGAATCAGAAAAAAAACCTAGTGAAAATATTAATGCAAAGGTAAAAGACAACTGCCTTGCCAAACACAACTAAAGGACTCCATATATTCAACATCTTTGTTGTTGAATTGTTTCAATTCATACTCATTATTTCATGAGCCTGGTAAGGAAGTGAGACTTTGGACTGGTTGGTTACATTACTAATCATCACCAAGGTCACTATTTTTGGGGCATTTCATCCTACATTGGGGTGGCACTAGTTACATTAGGTAAACAAGCAGGTTGATAACACTAAATAACCAATGGCACAAAAATTATTAATATATTTTAAGAACAGAACTAGAACACAAAAAAAAATCAAGTTCAACAGAAAACCTCATTGAACTTCTTTTTTTTAGTCCTAGACTATGCAAAACCGGCCAATAAGGTCTCTATGGGTGATCCTCACAAAACCAGTTTTAATGGGTTTGTAGAAAGGGGAGTTAAAACCATGACTCACCTACATATTTCATAATGAGTATGAAGGGGCAGTTTCCTGGGCAAAGATGAATTCTAGTCCAGGACAACAACAAAAAAATCCCATTTAATTTTTCCAGTGATTTTTAGTTTTTTAGTTCAGAAGTAGGCTTAATCTGTGTTTGGGAAACTATGGGTAAAATGACTGGGTTTAATCTACAGTTAATCTACAATTTTGCTGAAGTTTTATTACAAGAAAGCGCCCAGAGGAAATCCAGGTCATTTTGTAAAAATAATTGAGGTATTTTTTTCATTATCCCCACCCCTCCTAACTTTTGTTATATCCAAATCATACCTAAAACCCAGTGTCATCACAGTAACTCCAAACAGACTTGAGAGTTGAAGATCACAGCATGCCCACCTCCTTGGTATCAAACCATTCTACAATTTTCCACAACGCAAAAAAAGTCTGATTTAGTGTTATGCTTCTCAGGCCTTTACATCTTCAATGTGGAACATTACAAATAAATTGGGTTATGACTAGCGCAGAATTGCAGTAATTTGAATGTTATGGTGAAACAAATTCAGATTTAAACCTATCGCAGATATTGAGTAAATTGTGAAAAATTATACTCCAGAATGTTTTAAATGAGAGTTGTGAGAATGACCCATAAAGTGCCCTTAAACATCCAAGTTTCTTCCAGATTCTAGGGGGCATCTTTATTTCAGAGTAACAGAAAACTGAGAATAGCTAAAATTACAATGCTAAAATCGTACAAACATTTGCCAAAAAATAGAGTACATTAAAGTCACATCCATCTAGGTTATGAAAGGTTTAAAAAAAATGCTTTGAGAATAAGGCAATTTGTAAAGCATATAAAATCTCTGATCTTCAGACGCAAAGACTTGCAATTCAATGAGTATCAGCACTTAAGGCCTTAAAACCCATATCTGATGCAGTGACTGGCTACATGATCACAACAAATTCAAACACACAGCTGGAGTGTGTTAAAACATGCTACAGAATCAGAAAAAAGTAACATTTGGAAAGGAAATACAATTGTAAAAGGATGCATCAGACGTGAGGTTTATCAAGACAAAATATTAAAACTGATCCCCAGCCAACTGACATTACAGAATGAGCAAAAGGCCAAGAAAATAATTAAGCAGGCAGTTTGGGGTGGGCTTTGGACGAGGGAGAGTTCCTAGATTTTCTCCAGTGCACATGCCTTCCAACTTCCAAAAAACAAAAATACAGATAAATCACACACAAAGTATTCCACTGTCAGCTTGTAGTTCTAACATGTTTCTTCAGCATTCAATATTATGAGCTGTTTCGAGAATTGTCGCCACATCAAGAAAATCTAAATTATACAAATCTAATTCCCTGGTATAAAAAAAAAATGCACATAATTGCACAATTGAAAATTGGTTCATCTCCACAACGGATGAGACCAAATTAAAAAAAATTGGGAAATAAGTAGGTTTGGGGGATATTAGTGAAGGATGTGTAAGAATGAAACTTCTCACTGTCAGTACATTAACCACCCTCTGAAACCATCTAAAACACTTTCTGGTGACAATTACATGTCTATTGCCATAATTACACATCTTTTGACATAAGTGACATTTCTCAGATCCCAAAAAACAAATATACGCGGCATATGAGTACTAACTTGGGAAACGAGTAAAAGAAGAAAAAATATAATGTACAAAAATTAGTGCAGGTGCCAGTGAACTTGTAGCTCCAATTCCCGGAACAGACAGTAAATGAGGGGAAAGATCGACAAGAAAAAAGTGGAATCAACCGCTCACTTTCCTGGACTCAAACAGACACCTTTTTCGAAAATGATGCTGAGACTGTCACTGCCACAGGCCAATAAGATGACCCGGAGGAGGTGCTTCAAAGAAGGAACAGGTACTTCACACTTGACTTATTTCAACTTGATTTTACAGACGAAAAACACTTGATATATAGTCCATTCAGAGACCAAGCAATGCATAACAAGATCCAGTCATTTTGGGTGTGATACATGTTGAAGATAGGAGCTGTTGTAGCGGATTGAAGGGGTTGTATTAAAAGTAGCGTGATCCAGTCCTGAATGTTAGAATTCTTCCTGGTCCTCTGACTCAGCATCTGGTATGACGAAGCCCTCCTGACAGCGTAGACAGATGAAAAGGAATCAATTATCTGCTTTATTTATTCGGTTAAAGAATGCCACACTGTTGAACACTTGAAATCTATGCTAGACTCGAGTCAAGTACTTCTAAATGTGAGTGGTGTTACATTTATTTAATTTATAAAAAGCACCAACGGAAGTCTCAAAATGGCAAACTAAATTAAATCAAATGTACTTGTGTGTTAAAACTCCACTTACATGGTACATACATGCTATTCTACATATGGAATATTAGAGGGTATCAGCAGTTGACCTGGAGGCTTTGCGTGTAGTAGTACTAAAACTCACATCTGTGGCATAGAGTATATCCACGATCCTCTGCAACGTGGGGTCACCCTCTCCTTCCTTCTCCTGGCAGATGAGTTCAATGTTCCTCAGTTTGCCGAAATAAAAGTCCCTCTCCTTTTCCATGTCCTGGATAGTAGACTTCAGTATATTCACCTGGGATGAGGGAGTAACATGTTTCAGTCACTAAATTCTAATGTTTGGCAAGAATTCCAGGCTCACTTTTTTTGTAAGAGGTTTTATTTCTAAGACATCGACAGAGGGCATGCGTGGCACCAATTGTTATGCCTTGAGACTAGGGATGTAACTTATTGGAAATTTGTATTACAGTCTAAACGCTCACACGTAAATATATTTAGGAGCACAAATCAATTGCGGAGGTAGCTTTCATTTTCTCTAGTGCTGACAATTAACCACGATTATGGGCAGTAATACAAAGCTGAAAACATTAATACAGGGGAATTGCTGGGTTCTCCACACTTAAAGTATGAGAGCTACTTTAAAAATTAATTACACATGTTGTGAGCCATGCATTCAATTGGACACATGCTTCTCTCCCATGCCAGGGTTCCCTAGGTACTTCTTGTACAAGAGAAAGCTTTGTACTATGTTACCAGACTATACGAATTAATCTTAAGGGAGCCCTATAAATTAATTTACATTTTCCCAAATACAGTTCTCTCAGTTGTAATTTCCCTGCCTTAGGATTCTAGTCTACTAATACTCATAAAAAAAGAACTCCATTTCAAATACTGCGTCACATCAGAATAACTATATAGATCGAATAATAACTATATAGTTGCATAGTTATTATTGATGCATGTTTTTGTATAGTGTTATTGCTGATTGATTGTGTTATCATCTTATTACTTTTTAACTTTTAACTGCACTGGCGGGAGTAGGAAAACCAAGCATTTCATTGCCGTAACTTTTTATTGCAAATGACAAATAAACCCTTGAACTTGAACTTGACACTTAACTTTTAAGCCAATAGTGGCAGAACAGAGTTGGCATAATTTCAATGATGACTGGATTAGATGGGAACTGGGAGCCTGCAGTGTCTGATAAATGATGTCTGATTCAGCAATGTTCTGCACATTAATAAACACACTAAGTGTCACCATTTTTCCATGATCTAAAGGACCACAACTCCGCAGGGGCGGAACATCTTGCTCTGGCCTAGTCCCACCCCAAAGCAACATGCTTTATTTCAATGTTCTTTTTTTTTCCTAGGCAGTTTTCTAGCTAGTTAACATTACACAAGACAAGACCATTTCATCAAGACTGAGGTTTGATTAATACTTTTCAAGAGGAAGCAATCTTACATGGTAATACTGGTTGGCTCTGTCCGCAGTTACCTTCAGACAGGGTCACAGTGTCTCTGGACCCCCCGGTCTCAGACCCCTAGTATTACGCTGCTATATTATCGTGCTAGGGGACTAGGGTCAGTCTGTCCTGTCTTAAGCCCCAAGCGTTTACGCTGCATTAGTTTGTGACGGGGACAAGGGACAGTCTGTAATGTATGCTCAGGTATCCTATTAAATCCAAGGAATGCTCTCAAACTTTCCTGGTGTATGGTGAAATGCACCTCTAAGGATCTCACGTCATTTAAAGTTTATAACGCTCACACCCCTACTTCAGACAGAGGAGACAAGACATGAATGGAAGAACGGATGAGAGTACCTCCTGGATGAGTTCTGCCCTTTCTTCGTCACCACCACCAGCCCCTGGTCTTCGCACCGAGCTGGGTGCCATTTTCGGTGCCACCTTGGCAACTGCTGCCCGCTGGGGTGCTAAGAGGAACAAGCCATCAATGAGAATTGCGATGGGGAGAGCTTAATAACCAGCAGGCTTTAGTATGGGAAGACCACCACCTGACTGCTAGTTGCTTTCCATTTCCTATTTTAGTTCAAGAGCTGAGACAGTATGCCTTACCTGAAACAATTTGTGAGGGAACTGCTCCTAAAAAGTAGTAGGCCTAATTGATTTTAAGAAGTGCCATGTCACAGGCTCAGCCACCACACTCACCAGCATTGAGGATCTTCTTGGGCTTGCTGAGAGCCGACATGGCGGGGCTGGGCATGGTGTCCTGTCCCTGCCGAGCCTCCACAGGGTCATACTCCTTCCCATCGTAGTTGGCATCAAAGAACTTTTTGAACCACTGCACAAACTCAAAGTTGTCCTGGAACTTACCTTTTATCAATTTGTCAACTGGGATGATCTTGGGGAAAACAAAACACAGTCCAGTGGATCCAACATTAGCAGAGACGTCACAGTAGAATTAGCCTAAACATGAGACAGCTGTTAAATGCTATAAGAGTATAGAAACTAGACCAGCTGTCCATTTTTTTTGTCATGACATTTTATGGGACATTTATGGTCATGAGGTTTAGTTGTTGTTCAACCAAACTTTAAAAAAAAGAGGAAGACGCATGATCCAAGTGACTTTAAATCGAGGCATGATTGTTGGCATCATCTCCACTTCCAGAGAACTTCACGCACTAGTTTCAATTTTACAGAGAATCATGCAATAAACAAAAGAAATCCAGTAAGGGGCTGTTGTGTGGAGGAAAACACCTTTCTAATAAGATGTCAAAGGGGAACGGCCAGTTTCATTCAAGCTGACAAGTCCACAAATACTGAAATAACCAATCGTTACAAACATGGTGTGCATAATAGCATCCCTGAACGCAAAACACGTTGAACCTTAAAGTGGATTGAGGCAAAGAGGGTCCAGTCCAATATTAGATTGGTGTACCAAGTGGTCAGGGTATAAAAAACCATGTGGTACTGGTGATTTAAATGTTGAAATATTTCCATAACAAAATTTCCCATTTCAAACTGCCACACGTGTAGTTTGATTTTAAGACATTCTTTTTTTTGCCTGCATCCCGCATCTGAATGTTATATATGCATCTGTCAAACAGACATGAATGTAATTTTTTGAAAAGCAAGGAATACCCTCCAACAAAGCCCAAGTTAGTTAAGTCAATAGTTAGCAATGAATTATACTTTAATTAGGGTACTTTCAGCACCATTTGCTGTCTAAATTCATTTGAATATACAGTGGTTACATTCATATTTTAACCCCAGAAAGGTTATTATCATACCAACTATTATCTAGTCCTGGGTTGGACTCCCTCGTCACCTAGCGAACAATCTACAAAGCATAGAATACATTCCACAGAGATGTCGGCCCATGTTGGTCCATCCTGCAGACTGAATAGTTACAATGATCTGGGCAAACAGCATGTTCTAACTGATATCAAAGTTTCTCTGTCGATTCTGGGGACCGCATAAGACACTCAGAAATGAAATTATTTGTAATGTTTCCAGAAACATACAGAAAAACACTTATTATCATTTTGGAAGTAAGCATGTGACAAAAGGTAAACTGTAGCCATGAAGGGATGCACCTGGATAGCAACAATGTTCAGATGCACAATGGTGTTGTAATGTTGCTCAATTGATATCAAAATACCTAACGTGCCAAGAAAACATTCCAGACACCATTACAATATCCCCATCAGCCTTTTATCATTGACACCAGGCAGGATGGGCCCATGAATACAAGCTGCTGGCACTAAATCCTGACTCTGCAGTCCACATGACACAATAACCTGGATTCATCAGACCAAGCTGTGTTTTTCCACTCTGCAGTAGTCCAGTTCAGGAGATCGCATGCATGCCCACTTGTTTTAATCAGAGTGAAACTGTGTGGCCGTTTGCTCTAAGAGGACTTACATTACAAGAACCAGCGTGTTGTGTTCTGGGATGCTGTTTTCTCACACCACTGTTGTACTGTGCTGTTATTAGTTTGTAGCACACGTATTAGCTTGCACAATTCCCACCATTCTCTTTTGACAGCTGTCATCAACTTAATGGTTAGTTTGTTGCACTACTCTTATTAAACCTAGAACCTAGTGAGAAGTCCAGGATGGCAGCCGTTTGAGACACTAGAATTGTCACATGCTTTGCCCAATATAACATTCAATCAAACAGTAACTGCATGTAGTAACTGCATCTCAGTGCCTGTCTGTTGTAAAAACACATGCCAAGAGCACATGACTCACTCTTTAGAAGCAATCCATTTTATGAACTGGGTAGTGCACCTAAAAGTGCCTACTAAGCCTATATATTGATAATACAAATAAATACATAATTAGCATTGAGGGCAAAATGTATTTCTCACATGTTATGCCTCTTGACAACCCTTAGTCTGTTACCAAAGCTCTGCTGTGGGAAAACAGAATAGCCTACTTACTTTGTCAACACCCATTCTTTTGAAGCCAGCTTGCAAGATCTTGAAGTTGTGGATGAATTCATGCTCTAGTTTTGCAGCGAATTTGACTTTCTTTAAAGGTACACAGCCAGGGAAGAGCATGTCCATGAACTGGCAGTAGGCTGCACCTTTAAAAGACAGACACCAGTGTTCACCACGAAACCAGCGGAACTATTTATCAAACAAAAATAAATTGTCACAAGTTATTGCACTATATACTTTAAGGGTCCATATGTAATATTTTTACTATACTACTAGCATAAATGACCAGATGACATCTGTAGTTTTTTTCAACAAAACCCTAAGATGTTGAGATATTGCCCATTTCAACTTTCTCACTAGTCCGTCTGAGTTTGCATGGATGTGCAGTCTCCTCATAATAGCTTTAGACACTTGCAGAATTACCCCAAACCCCCACCCACCCCACCCAAAATCACCATGAACTAGCTAATACTATTCTGGTCCTTGGTAAGGGAATCAAAGGAGACAAGTCGTATATTGTAAATTTAGTCTCGTAAACATTAGGGGCAGGACTTTACACAGTGCATCTTCAAATGTTCTAAAGTATAAGCGTTCATTCTCAGTCTTATAAAAGAACAAATGCAGTTGTGCCATCCATAAAGATCCACTTACCTGAACATAACAGCTCAATCTTGGTAAGGTTGATCTGTAACGATTCGTTGATCCATGCAAGCATATCATGACGACTCAGGTTGTCGCTACATACTGAGGTTGAGTAAACGTTCACAGCCATTTTCTGTTGAAACATTGATATCACATTGATAGTTGGTTTTAGAATGGAAGGAGATTGGTGCAACCAAACAAAGATGCCACTTAGTAATTAAATGCTAAAGCTAGACTCAGAAACCAATACGCCTATACATGAGAATTCTGGGTCGAGAAGCTGGACGAGTCTCCATATAATAACAAAAACGTTGAGATCCTAGCTGGCAATCATTAAAGATGCACAACAGGTGACTGGCACTGGGGGTGTATATGAAAAATGATCATGCATAGTCAAAACAGGAGATGAGTTAAACGAAACTACAGCCAGTTCTGCTGGCCAGCTACAATGACTGTCAGTGACTAGAATTTATGGGTTAGTCAGCTTACATCTGCAAAACAAGTGCCCCACACCGCCCCTAGGCTTGGATCTAACGCGACAGAATCATTATAGAACACTGGCCAACTATGTTAGCTTGTTAACATTGTACTTAGTTTAGCTCAGTGGCACAGATGTGGCAGAGAAAGGGTTCTGCAAAATACTTATTATGCCTGTGGGAAATTACAAGGATCAGGATGGGAATAACCACTAAGATTTTTCCGTCTCTGACTACTGTACTGCCTTGCATGCCAGCTAACAACTACTACAACAATATTGGGCCTACATGGTCAACAAAAGCTGTAACGTAAGCTGCAGTTACCCAGTTAACGTAGCAAAATCAACATTTCAATTGAAGTCTGCACGTACGTGTTAGCACGCAATTTAACGCGTTAGTTACTAAAGTTACATAGTGAACAACGTTAGCCAGCTCGCTATATAGTAAGGGATGGTCTTGTTAACCAGTGATTCTTAGCTAGGTCGGTAACTAGTTACAATACTAGTAATGGTAAGCAAACTAGCTAGTTAACAAAAGTCGTTAGCTGGCTTGTTGTACATTTACTGGATGGCCATTACAATACAGTAGCTAGGTGGTCTAGCAAAATTTCCCCCGACTCAACTCCGAGCGTTAACTTACACTACTATTTAACTACAGCCGATAGCTATGTAGCTAGCTAAACGGATTCGGTCCTTCCCGGCCTCTGCGCCCCCACATTGCTTGCTGAACATTACAGTAGCTGGCTAGCTAAATGGTCGTTAAGATTGCTATTTACACCAGCAAAATATGACGTACCTTGTTTAAAACGGCTTCCGGAGCTGTAAGTGTGGCTAAAGCAGTTTTTTCTTTCAATTTAAACTGTTTCTCATATAAATTCAAACGTACATAAATGTTGCTACTCTTTTCTCCAGGTTGCCAGTTTAATATGCCGGCAGCCGCGGGTTCATCCGTCTGGTCTTTCCTTTCCGTGCAACTGCGTGCGTTTATCCCCAAAAGACGTGCAGACGTACGCAACGTCTATACCCAAGCATGGGCAGAACCAAATATCGTAATAGGGAATCAACAAGTGGTTCCGGAAGATAAATCTCATTCTTCGTCAACCATGGTTTTATTTAAAATAAGACAGCAAAATTACTATGCATAGTTTATTTTTTCGTTGCCGTGCATAGTAAACGTCATATTTTCTGTTAAGATAGCAAAAACACAATTCATGTTTTTCAGTTTCTGTTTTCAGCACCAAAGACGACCTACAATAACCTTGAGCCTTAGCATTACTTATGACAGAAACCATTTGCGTCGTTAGGCGTGGGCGTCTCTGGGCGAAATGTATGATGCATCTATATGGCGACTTGAATGCTGCTACACTTAAAACCACATTACAGGCTCAATTCCCATAATTAGTTAACGGTTTTACTTGATTTAAGGTAGGTCCTCTCTATGTGTATACCACATAGAGCAATATCACTGTAGCATTTTGGAGAAACCACATTGAAAGTTATGATTCATCTCTATGGAGACATGAATGCTGCTACACTTAAAGCCACATTACAGGCTCAATTCCCATAATTAGTCGATGATTCTACTGGGTTTGAGTTTAGGTCGGTCCCCTCTGTAGGTACACCACAAGTAGAGCAATTTTACTGTAGCATTTTGGAGAAATTCCCATTGAAAGGTATAGCACATCTCTTTTGAGACACGAATGTTGTCACACTTAAAGATACATTACAGGCTCAATGCCCATAATTAATTAACAATTCTTATTGATTTCAGTTACGGTACGTCCCCTCTATGCATACACGACATATGAAGCAATTTTACTGTAGCATTTGAGAAATTCACATTGAAAGTTATGATACATCTCTACGGCGACTTGCATGCTGCTTCACTTAAAACTACATTACAGGCTCAATTCCCATAATTAGTAAAATATTCTACTAGATTTGAGTTAAAGTAGTGGATATAAAAAGTCTACACACCCCTTTTAAAATGCCAGGTTCTTGTGATGTAAAAGAATGAGACAAAGATAAATCATGTCAGAACTTTTTCCACCTTTAATGTGACCCATAACGTGAACAATTCAATTGAAAAACAAACTGATATCTTTGAGGGGGAAAAATAAAAAAACTCACAATAACCTGGTTGCATAAGTGTGTACACCCTTAAACTAATACTTTGTTGAAGCACCTTTTGATTTTATTACAGCACTCAGTCTTTTTGGGTAGGAGTCTATTAGCATGGCACATCTTGACGTGGCAATATTTGCCCACTCTTCTTTGCAAAAGCACTCCAAATCTGTCAGATTGCGAGGACATTTCCTGTGCACAGCCCTCTTCAGATCACCCCACAGATGTTCAATTGGATTCAGGTCTGGGCTCTGGCTGGGCCATTCCAAAATGTTAATCTTCTTCTGGTGAAGCCATGCTTTTGTGGATTTGGATGTGTGCTTTGGGTCGTTGTCGTGCTGAAAGGTGAACTTCATCTTCAGCTTTCTAATGGACGCCTGAAGGTTTTGTGTCAAAATTGCCTGGTATTTGGACCGGTTCATAATTCCCTCCACCCTGACTAAGACCCCGGTTCCAGCTGAAGAAAAACAGCCCAAAAGCATGATGCTGCCACCACCATGCTTCACTGTGGGTTTGGTGTTCTTTGGGTGATGTGCACTGTTGTTTTTGTGCCAAACATACCTTTTGGAATTATGGCCAAAAAGTTCAACCTCGGTTTCATCAGACCATAACACATTTTCCCACGTGCTTTTGGGGGACTTGATGTTTGTTTTTGCAAACTTCAGCCAGGCTTGGATGTTTTTCTTTGTAAGAAAACGCTTCCGTCTTGCCACCCTACCCCATAGCCCATTCATATGAAGAATACGGGAGATTGTTGTCACATGTAGCAAACAGCCAGTACTTGCCAGAAATTCCTGCAGTTCCTTTAATGTTGCTGTAGGCCTCTTGGAAGGCTCCCTGACCAGTTTTCTCCTCGTCTTTTCATCAATTTTGGAGGGACATCCAGTTCTTGGTAATGTCTCTGTTGTGCCATAATTTCTCCACTTGATGATGACTGTCTTCACTGTGTTCCATGGTATATCTAATGCTTTGGAAATTCTTTTGTACCCTTCTCCTGACTGATATCTTTCAACAACGAGATCCCTCTGATGCTTTGGAAGCTCTCTGCGGGCCATGGCTTTTGCTCTGAGATGTAACTAAGAAAATGTCAGGAAAATCGTACTAGAACAGCTGAACTTTATTTGTGATTAATCAAAGTCACTTTAAATGATGGCAGGTGTGTAACGACTTCTATTTAACATGAGTTTGAATGTGATTGGTTAATTCTGAACACAGCCACATCCCCAGTTATAAGAGGGTGTGCACACTTATGCAACCAGGTTATTGTGAAGTTTTTATTTTAAATTTTTCCCCCTCGAAGATTTCAGTTTGTTTTTCAATTGAATTGTTCACATTATAGGTCACATTAAAAGTGGAAAAAGTTCTGACATGATTTAGCTTTGTCTTATTCTTTTACATCACAAAAATCTGGCATTTTAACAGGGGTGTGTAGACTTTTTATATCCACTGTATGTCCCCTCAATGTGTACACCACATATAAAGACATTTTACTGTAGCATTTTGGATAAATTTACACTGAAAGTTATAAGGCGTCTCTATGTAGACAAGAATGCTGCTACATTTAAAGCTACAGTAAACACTCAATTCCTATAATTAGTTCACGTTTCTACTTGATGAGTTAAGGTAGGTCCCCTCTATGTGTTCACCACAAGTAGAGCACTGTAGAGATGCACAATACCTTTAAATTCAATTTTCTCAAAAATGCTACAGTAAAAATTATTCATACGTGGTGTACATATAAAGACATTCCTTAACAGAAATCGTGTGCATTCATTAAGTAATTATAAGAATTGTGCCTTTAATGTAGCTTTAAGTGTGACAGCATCCACATCTCCATGGAGATGCACTATACCTTTATATGAAAATGTCTCCAAAATGCTACAGTAGAAATTCTTTATATGTGCTGTACTTATAAAGGAGACCTTCCTTAACAGAAATCATGTGCATTCATTTACTAATTATAGGAATTTAGCCTGTTATGTAGCTTTAAGTGTTGCAGCATTAACATCTCCATAGAGATTCATCATATATTTAAATATTAACTTCTCCAAAGTCAGAGTGAAATGTCTCTATATGTGTTGTGTGTATAGAGATCTGACTGAACACAAATCAACTGAATTTAATGACTAATAGTTACAAATTAGTCTGTGGTTTAGCATCAAATAAAAGTTATGTAATAGAATCTCCAAGAGGACATTCATATTTCTTCTCAAAAGACGTCCGGATCAGATCTATAAACACTGAAAATTGTTCTTATTACATCGCATCTTCAGAAATGTTTAATGCATTCATGTATCTCGAAATACTAAATAGTCAACCGATTGAGCAAGACACACGTATGTCTAGCGACTCAGACTGCATTCAGAGCGCTCCTACGTATATAATGTTATAGCCGCGCACACAATTTTTTCGAATGGCTAGTTTGACCGAGTATTTTCAAGAGTCGGCTAGGTTGACCGCAGTAGCGACAGACATTGTGTTAACATTTGTGAATGCAATTCGGCGTTTTGTGAGGCAATTCAGTTGCATTGGATCACAAACGACGTTTTTTCATTCGAGGGGATTTAAGATATGGCATTACAATTATTGCTCTTACTGACATGTGAGAGTTCCAGAGTTGAGGGGCCACACATGAGAAAGCCCTGTCACTCATCCTATGCTAGTTTGTGACTAATATCTAAAACACAAGTTAAAATCCTGCATAATTGACAGATTCTGCAGAGCGAGTTTAAATTATGACAGATAATTAGCCAATGCATTTTACTGACAATACAATTAAACATCCATCACATCATATTAAAAGGTTAAAAAACATTTTTTGTACAATTACCAAAATATTACATGAAATAGAATTACACAATTCTATCAGAGGCTTCCTTTCCCACAACCAAGAAATTATATTCAATATATTCAATAGCTGTCCAAATCATCATCCAATATTATAAACCGCACTTGTAATTACAAAATTAGGCCTACATTATATTTACACAGTGGCAAGTTAGCAGCAGATATGTTTGAGTTAGGCCCATATGGCTATTATGAAGCACCATAATAAACATCACAAAGAGGTAGTTTTGCTGGAACAAACCATTTTTGTTGAGAACATTCCTGAACGCAAACCTTTACCTAAATGAAAGTGTCAGTGCTCATGGTAGAGAGGCCATTTACATAGTGACATAAAATCATCTAAAAACATCACATTTCAATCTAATCAGGCCAAATATCAAACATATTGAACAAGGGTTTGTGCCCTAAAAAATTTAGAACAATGTATAACCTCCAAAACCCTCAAAAAACAAGTTTTTCCTGTGTCTGACATACGGAATACATTTCAACACTGTGAGACTTAAAGAAATACTGCATAATTATGATACCTTTTAAGTGAAAGAGCTTTTTAAAAGGCTGACATTGCATCCTAGTGGGTTGTCTTGGGATAAATTAAATGTAAATAGATTAATAAAAAAGAAAGAATTCCCAACACTTTGGCCAAAAATGGTTAGTTCCCTTTCAGTTGGTCACTCTGGAGGACAAAGCTTCACATGCGCACAACCTGAATACAAAATTCTATCAAACCTTTTAGTTTTTTTAGTTAGTCAACACATGCTCAAGATGACCTGCAAGCACAGCATTATAAGAGATGACATCAGATCCCAAAGGGGTCAAGGGTGAAACCAGCCATGTATGCGAACAACTTAAAATGAGATTTTGCACCTATAAAAAACAAAAACACTTACAACAGTTTATCTATTCTTCTATGCTCCAACCAAGATGTTTTATGTTGTGAAATGTCAGCATGTGAAAGATGTGCAATTATTTTTGCACTTTCCTGAAATGTCTCTAATGCCTGATTATCCTTCTGATTTGGAGAATAATTTCTACTATTTTTTTCTTTTCATCTTGTTAAATGAGGGGGATGGTGTGATGCGATGTGAGCTACTTGGCCTCCTTTACTCGACTATTGCCCAACATTAAAGCAACAATCACAGCATGTGGAAACCGCACAAGGGACCTAAACGGAGGCGTCCTGACAGGAAGGAGCTTTCACAGGGAAGGTCTCGACATAGAGGAAGGAGTCTTGTTGCCTACACTTTAGGCTCCCTTGCTGAACCCAGCGGTCACTCGATAGGACTACACCATGAGTTGCCAATCACTGATGCCGCCTCCATATCTGTTGCTGAGGAACTAGATGTAGGAAACTGTTCACAGGCAAAGTAGTCCTTGAGCGGGGCAAAGAGATGACGGATCACAGGCACACTCCAAGACTTCCCTAGGACCTTCTGCCTCTGCTGGCGGTTCATGTTCTTCACATCGGTATAGTGTTTGGGAAAGCCAAAGATCCTTCAAATGGCAGTCAGAAGACAATTGTTATTGTCCACAACTTCAAGAACCCCCAAAAAACGCTGATAAAAAAAATGCTGAAATGCTTACTTCTCTATCTCTGTGATCCACAGGTTGTCATCATTGCCCTTCTCTGATACTGGGAGTTTGCTCACATCTTTACCCTGCTTGAGGGAGTTTGGGTTGGTGGTGATTGTCCTTACTTTAGTGAACTAAAGAAAAAATGTAAGAGAAGAGCAAGAAAAATAAGACTTCAAGAATTAAAGTTTAAAATGGAAATCAATTTTTAAAATGTCCTCACCTTGGCAACTCTTCCACTTTCAAGGCAGTCCTGGAGATTGACCTTATCGTTCTGGGATGCGATGATGGGCCTGGAACCGAATCAGACACATAAAACCAAACATAAGAACATTCCCAAAGGCATAATTAAGATCTTCTAAGGAAGGAGGACCAAAAGTGAGTTATTATGAACACACAGACAGGAGAATAAGGATGTCACACTGGTTTATGCATACAGAGAGGAGAACAGGGATGTCACCTGCATAGGAATTTCACGACGGCCATGGCCGTCGTTGCCCTTCACTCTGGCCGTGATGCCCCGAAAATCATTGTACACCCTACGGCCACCATGGCCTTTTAGCTCCTGCTACTGTAAAAATCTTGCGGTCAGCAGTCGGTTTGTTTGTTTGTAGTTCGCAACTGAGAACAACCACAAGAACGGACTACATGCAGGTAAGCAAGCTAGCTAGTGATTGATTGATAGATCTGTTAAGATTATTTAGTGCTTAATTGAATCAATCCTGTGTTTTGGAAGGTGCGTTCAAGAGCAACTGGGAAGTGGGAAAGTTCCGAACTCCAAGTGGGAGAATACTACCGAAGAAGACCCCTGAATGCTTTTTGCCGGACCGCGTAAGCGGACTAGTGGTTAGAGACGCGGACTACATAGCAAGGTCCGTTACAATCAAAACACATTCTGCCTCAGAAGCTACGTAATAGGAAGCCTAAAATAAAACAGTTCTGGTGGATATTTGGATTTCTTCAGGATAGACAGACACTTCGCTGGCTACACGATTCTCTCATCGTTTCACTTGACGAAAAAGTCTGTTATCGTCACCTATATTGATAGATACTGTATCAATGTCATTCACGAATGGCTAATTAGCTGTTAAAACGGCCAGTGGCAAAAGAGGCTTTGTTCAGGATAGACAAAAACTTCGCTGACTACAACCTTCAGTAGCTATGTTACAGGAAGCCTAAAATGAAACTGTTTACTGTTATTTTGAGACTATTTCTGGTGGATTTTTGAATTATGTCTTAGGATTTGTTCAGGATAGACAAAAACTTTGCTGACTACAAGATTCCCTCGTCTTTTCACTTGACGAAAAAGTCTGTTATCGTCACCTATATTGATACAGTAGTTATTGTATCAATGTCATTCACAAATGGTTAATAAGATGTTAAAACGGCCAGTGGCAAAAGCCATACAGTTCATAGATGCTATTTGTGGTGGAGGTAAACTTAAGAAACTTTACTCAGTTAACACAATGGTTAATGGTGTCTAACGAAATTTTCAGACCTGGCGTGATGTTAATGCGTGACAAAATTATATAATGTCAAGAGGCTATACCGACACCCGGCAAATGTATAGTACTTTGGCGTAGTGGTTAAAGACACAGCCTTTCATGTGGGCGACCCGGGTTCGAATATCGGGAGGGCAACAATGTTCAACACTTTACTGCGGGCCGGCTGAACTAGGCTTGCCTGGTTTCTTGTTGAGAGCTCAGAGAAGTAACGTTAGGTTTGACATCACTAGACAAGGCAGCGTTTGTGGTGAAAAATAAGTAAATGTAAATTACTTGCTCCGCGCACAAATAAGTCACTACTATTTATTTAGGTCGTACACATTTGCACAGGTGATTGTGATGTTAAAGGATACTCCGCGGTTTACTGTTGTGTAACTGTGGTAATGTTAGCCTTCTTGCTAGTTAACCTTAATGTTGCTTAACTGTAAATACAGTTGCCTGTTTGGTGTCAAATGTGAATGTTCTCAACTAAAACTCCTGAAATTAAACGATTTCCAGAATCTATAAAAATTTTGAGGGAGGAGTAGATGTAATTTCAAGGATTAAAACATGATAATTGAACTTCTATGTGGAAAAACCATATCAGTTATAATAAGTTATTATTCAAATAATTATATTAAAAAAGTGAATGTATGTTTTTATGTCATGCATGTTTTTTTTTTCTTATCAGCAATTTAAGTTGTTTATTTGTAAGCTCCAAATCAAAGGCCATTTCAATCAATGGCCCCTAAAACATTTTTGTGACACCGAAGGCCAAATGGCCTTGCCCCTAAAATGATGAAATTCCATGGCTGGATATCACACTCACTTAACAGTAGACTATTAAATACAGGTATTGTATAGATTATGTATTTTTTTTTTAATCTAAAGTAAGAATCAATGGGATTGATGAAAAAGGACCATGTATCAGGTTAGTTGTTCAGTTTAATCCAGAGTGGAGACACATACCTGTTCATCCCAGGGATGTTGCCCCAGAAGTATCGTGCCCGATGGGCAGGGCTCACTTTCACTGCATCCACCAAAACTGGGTTGCACTGAAAAAAAAAAAAAAAATCAGACTTTCAATGAGTAATGATTTGTATCCAAAGAGATAAGACACTTGGTACAAATGCAATCAAAATCATTATCGTTTTGAACTTCATCCAGTTGTGTAAGGTCTATGTTTTGTGTAGGCTTACACCACTGCATTGTTACGATAATTGCGTAAATATCTATAGGAAAATATTACTTTTTTTTTGCCTGTATTTAGACAATTATTTTTCTGTAATAATGAATATGTGAACCGTTGCAGCCCTAGAGAGTGGTGGCAGGCTAACCTCCAAGAAGCGGCAGATGTTGGCCTTGTCGTGTCTATTCATGAACACCACGTTCTCGAACATCCAGAAGAATGGCCGCGGGTCCTCTTCCTTGGGCTTCATGATGTGAAGAAGCCGGTAATACTCAAAAAAGAGCCGCCCCGTTCCCTCTAAAGACGACATGACATAGAATTACTAAGAAGCCATAACACTGGGGAATAGTCAGGTAGTAGATGGGTATGCCATTAAACTAGTATAATAACAACACAATTTTGACTATTACAAAAACTGATACCCACATTAAAGCACACTGCACTCTACTTTTCTATATGAAAGGTGCCATGTTTTCTTTCACTGCCCTCTACTGGTAATGTCTACACCACACTATGGAAAGAAAAACATTTACATTATATTTTATAAGCGAACTATTCCAAGTCCCTTACATACCAAACAGGCCCTTTCGAGCAGGGTTGACGATAGACAGATCGTTGCAAGGGCTCCCGCCAATGAGCAGATCAAATGGACCCCACTTCTGGATCTGGATTGGACAGTAGTGAAGTTTGTTTTAGTATTGACGCATTTTTCGCATCATGTGCCGTGTGAACATTAACAGACAACAAAATGGAAGTTCACGTACATGCTCTTTAGTGATTAGCCGGACATCATCCATGTGTATGATCTTGCCTTCGTGGTTGACCTCGGAGACAGCGATGGAGTCTGAACATATCTCAGAGGCCACGTATTTGTCCACCTTGAATCCCAACTCTTTCAGTACCAAGTAACCTGAGGGTTGTGTGACAACACATTAACAACCATTCAGATGCATGTCAGCACTCACAATCTGGTTAAGTGTTATTGCACAGTCACTGATTATTGAAGTAACTCACCTTGTACAACCTAAGAGGTGTATAGTGCAATTTTCAATACAGAATCAGAATAGTAAAAAAATAAAACATTAGAATAAGTCTGGAAATACATTGGCGCATCAAGTGCACAGCATTGCGTTGAAAAACCAAAGTTGGAAGAATCAGCCTCATTGTAATAAATTAAAAAAGATACATTGCCAGCTTTGTGTCTACTAAACAGAGACGTGTTAATAAAACATTAACTGCATGTTGCCACTGGTTGACGAAAGTAGCCTACGCAGCTGCTAACACCTCAAACATGTTGACAAATCTACGAGCAATGAATAAGCAATGGGTGTGTTTTATAGCAGCGGATATGTCCCCGTACTCTGTGGTTGAGAATAGAAGCCAAGGAGTGCATGAGCCCCCTTAAAATCATAGAATTATAAGCTTACCT
Source organism: Esox masquinongy (assembly GCA_016801175.1). NCBI lineage: Eukaryota > Metazoa > Chordata > Actinopteri > Esociformes > Esocidae > Esox > Esox masquinongy. The sequence goes on along the minus strand of JACXGI010002421.1, from coordinate 45,555 downwards.
GTGCCAATCCCATCAAAAAGAGAGAGGACCTTGATCGGTCGGCGCATGTTGGCAGGGATGGATGGGTATACCCTGTGGGGCTCCTACATGAAGGTTCAAGGTCAAACAAGACAATTTGGTTATCGACCAATAAAAGCAGTAACGGAATGTTGCTAAAACCCCAAATCAAAACAAAGATCAAAGGCAGAATTATAAGAACATATGGATAGCTGGGCAACTCACAAACTGAAAGGCACTGTTATTTGCAAAAAAACTCTGGACACGGATGCTCCAATCCATACGGGGTTTCAGGAAGCCGTAAGAATTGTCTGGTTTGCACAGGTAGCAGATCCATGGATCCAATTCCTTCAGAGAGTCAAAGGTACCTGGGCCAACCAAGATGTCGAGGCAGTCCAAACAGAAAGAGCTGACAAAAAATACAGATGTTAAAACATGACTCATCTTGGGAAGGTTTAGAGTACAAAATAGCAAAGGGTGAGGTTAGTGGTGGAAGAAATGTGGTGGAGGATGATCATTATGTCCTTCACAAGCCTCCATCGAAGAAAGTAACTAGGCATGTTTAGAAAGTGTTTCTTACCGGCAGCAGCTGTCGTTCCCACAGAGGATGACTTCCAGGCCAGCACAGCACACTGTGCAGTAGGACTGGTAACCATCGTCATCGTACCGATAAAGAGTCTCAGTAAAGTTATCCTGTAGAGAAGAGGAGGCTATGTTATAAAATACCTCCAATACAAAGATTGAGAAATGGCCAAAAGCATCTGAATGAGAAGAGGCAACACACCCATGATGCATTTTGTGTAATATGGTTTTGGAAGCTCCGTGACCGGCAGAACATAGTAATATGAAGCAAGAACCGTAAGAGCAATATGTCTACTTTACCTTGCATTCAAGGCAAAGGCTTCCTTCAAACAGTGGATGGAAAATCTCTACTTCATCAGTCATACAGCACAGACAGTAAGCTTTGAAAGAGGGAACAGGAACAACTTGGGGACTTATTACCGAACGAAATTATGAATGAACCAGACTATTACAATAATGCACCTATTTACTACAAACGCGTGTCAGTGTCATTACAAGCTCTTACCTTCAATGTCCATTTTTTTCTTCTTCACCCTCTGAATCATCTCCTCTGTTAATATAGAGACATACAAATATATTTTCAGTGCGCAGAAGCTGTTGCAGTGCATTGAAAGAAGTGAAGTAAATACAAAATGCCCCAGATAGCAAAGATGTGAAACACATTGACTAACGGAGGACATATCATGATGAGACAGTGGAGAACGGGGGCCCACCTCTGTATTTCTGATCCGGCTGCACATACACATAGTCTGGATCTTTATTTTTGTTGCTCTGCTGCTTTTGTTTTTTGACTGGTGGCGTGTAGTCCAGATCTCGGTTCTTTTTCCCCCTGTTTGGTGAGGCACTTTCATCCTCCTTCTGCTTGAGTTTGAAGGTGCCATTGTCAAGGTTTAGGGAGAGCTTGGTGAGACACACAGACACCCTGGTCAGGTTGTAGAGGTCAACGTTTCTGGATGTTGCCTTCATTATATTGAAAGTGGGTGATTTTTGGGCCGGCGGTATTTCTTCGGACATCTTTTTACTTGTAGTTTGATCTAAATAATGTAACAGAGAAATGATTCCTATTTGTACATGTTGGGATAACATCTGCAGCATGAGAGATGCACAATGCCATGTGAACATGTATGTCATGGATTCATGTTAGTCAGACTGCTAGCTTACCCTCTGTCTGAATTGGGGGTTTGAAGCCATCTGGGCCAGTGGGTTTGAAACCCCCGAAGGCCCAGTCCAGCATAACCCTGAGGTGTTCCTCCCGTTCATCCAAACCCAGAGAAAACACCTTCCTGCATCTTGAAGCAACCAGCTGCATGATTATACACATCAAACACATCATCAGACAGGGCGCACACAGATAGAGGTTACGCAATCTCAGTGCACGCGCGCACGTGCACACACGCACGCACGCACTCTGAAAGACAGACTGACCTGTAGGGACTGGAATATAGCATCCCTATATGTAACGAGAGTAGCAAAGCTATTTGGGCAGAAATATTGCGCAAATGCTCCAAATGGCAACAGTTCCTGACACTGTATCTGAAAGACAGAATAAATGGTGAGTCCCGTGCCCCACCCCCTTCACAGCAACCCCCTCTTCATTTCTAACAGTCATATCAGGTTACGTTTACAATCTAATTCCATCGAATCTCATTGTCCACAAAACACGCACAAACATAGCTCATACAGTTACACTGAAAACATAAGACACAATATGTAATTCCTCTTCGCTCCACACCTCAGAAAACATGCCGTCCCCAAACCATTCGACTTTCCGGATGCCAACAGCAGGCTGCTCTCTCTTCCAGGGTTGGACAATCCCTGGCCACAGGGAGTACCCCTCCACCTTTCCCCATACCAGCTCTCCCACAGTGTAGCCCTTACCATCCTGTAGGGAAACACCCAGCATAGACAGTCAGTCACAACCTTCATCTGGTGACATTTAACTGCGTTGATCTCTATTGTTTGTTGTCAAATGTTTATTGACATTTGTTGTTATCCTCCTAGTTCACTGTAATGTCAGTGTAAAGCCGAAAAGAAGCGATTATTTAACACACTTCAGCTTGGCAGAGTGATGACATTATGACGCATTACTGCTTGACAAATGTATCATAATAGATCAACTATAACAGTGTTGACAATGTTCTGTAGATGGATTCATAAACTGTTAAAATAGGAAGACTCAAAACACCCTGTTTGTTTAATGAAACCATTAAAAGTAGTGCACCCATCCGGGGATCTAGCGTGTGAGAGATGTTTGAATCTAAACTCTGATGTAAGTGTTATGATATATAGAAAGGTTTTTAAAACAGAGTACAGCTAATTTGAAAAACTTAGTGTCTACTTGATCTCTATAATGGTGCATGCTTTTATGTGCGGTAATAATACTTTTTTGGATGCAAAAGAAGACATCAAAACAGAAACAAAGTGTCATACAATCAAATGGTAAAATGCTATGGTTTATAGCTTTCCATTAATCGATAATTACAGTATGGAAAATATCTGCTGTAGATTTCTATTTGCCAGCGCAGCGGTAGGTACCTGGTACATAGAGGAAGACTTCTGAGAAGTTCCCTCAGGGGTCGACGAGGCCATGGGAAGGGAAGGCTGGGGGTCAAGGAGAAGCATACATTAAAAGGACCTACACTGCACCATCAAATGAAAAGAGGTGTAGCAACAAACAAAAAAATTCTACCTTATTTCTTGTGGTCACGGTCCAGATAACATCATCGTCACTGTCATCCAGATCAATGATGTCAGACGTCTGAGAAGTCTTTGTCTCTGCCACTGTGTACAACAACAATAGGGCAATATTATTGAGAATGAAGATGAATAATTGTACTATATACACCATGTCAACAATTATCTGACAATGCACCTTAAACAGTGATTCTCAGTGCCATACTGACCTGGGCTTTTGACTTCTGTAACAATAGTGGGTTCAGTCTCTGTGGGCTCTGTGAGGTCAATCACATCTGGAAACAAAAAGTGGAATTATGGGAAGTATTACAAAGCATGTAAATTCACCTATTGTGTATTAATTTATTTAATCCTGAAGTAACAATCAACAAATCATTGTTTTAATTGACTGGCATGTCAAACAACACTAAATGTTTTCAAGTCTTACCAGGTGACATACTCTTCTGTTTTAGAGGATTTGGCGGAGACACAGGTATGACGTCTTCCTCACTGTCTTCTGTCACTTCTGTGAGCCACCCATCCTCATTCAGGCCGCCATCACCTAGCACGATAGCCTAGAAAAGCACAGACATGCTCAGTAACATCCTCACGCACTGTATTAACAGACAAAAAAATATATAAAAAACAGATATTTTACACACAGCAAATCAATGTGTCAGCATGCAACACAGTGTGTACAAAAGGGCACCAGCATCATTTCCCAAACGTGCCTCATTCACATCTAGTCCAGTTAGCTACGCACCTGAGCAAAAATCATGTCCCTTTGCAGAGAACCAGAGGGGAGAGCAAGAAGAGAGAGGATTAGCTTCCGTAGGACAGACTTCTTTCCCATGGTCCTCAGCACCTGGCTCCAATGCTGCTCTACCGTAGTTCCGACAGAGCAAGAGATGGGTCTAGGCTCCTCAGCCTGCGAGATCATATAATCCAGGAACTCGTCGGTCAGAAGGTCCGTGTCCCCCGGGACACCACACAGCCCCATGACGGTCCCCAGCTCAACTACTGACCTGCCTGTCACCTCCAGCCTCCCAGCCGGCCACAGCAAAGAGGGAATGTGCTTTAGGACCACTGAGGGTAGCGGCAGGCCTTCTATCAGGCTCCAGGTAGTAGCCTTGTAGAAGGACACGCTGCTCTCCAGAAAAGAGTCAACAGCGTCATCTTTTAGTTCTGCCCGGTGTTCTGACAAAAAGGCCTCCACACCGGCGCCAAGGTTCACCTCTAATCTCTGGAGGTAGTCCTTACTGTTGGCAAGGAGTCCAGCATCTCGCCGCCTCAGGAATCGGTCCACTGCAGGAGCCTGGAGGAAGCTGGCTGCGTAGGAGTGCACCAGGCTGGAGGCTTGCAGTAGGATGGTGGACATGTCACTGGAGTCCTGCTCAAGAAGATCCTGGAAGGCAAAAAGTGGCTCCAGAGCATGCCCCAGGAATAGAAGGCTCAGTCTGACCTTCAGGTCCCTTAGAAGGACACACACAGACTCTGCGTCCCCCTCACTGCCTCTTGATTCAAAATACTGGAGAAGGTTGGGCCAGGCGTCAGTCATATTCTGCACCATCCTACCCAGGAAAAGGACCTGGGACGACAGGGGGAGGAGGGGGTTCAAAGTTGGCACGTAGGCAAACATCTCCTTGAGTTTGTCATTAGTCGTGCTGCAAGTGGAGTAGTGGTGATGGATTTTCCTAACCAGCTCCAGGACTGTCTCTGGTAGAAATGTGACGCCTGCATGACACGCACGTACAGCCAGGCCAGGGAGGCCACATAGAGACACCAGCCCAGGGTTTAGAGCCCTGAGCCCAGCCACCAACAGCTGGCACAGCCCCAAGTCATTGCAGTCCGCAGACTGACAGTAGAACATAGCCAGGTTGGCTATGGGGATCTCAAACCTCCTCAGGGTCTCCACCAGTGCGTCCAGCTCGTCTACAGAATCTGACCCCGTGCAGTCCCCATGTAGAAGGGTGTCAAGCAGGCGCACTTGTCTGACCCCTGAACCCAGGTCAAAGTAGCCCACCAGAAGCATGCTGGCTGTCTGCTTGACCTCTCTTCCCAGCTCCAAGCCTCGATACAGGTAGAGGCTGTAGGGGGTGTGGGAGCAGGCGCTAACAATATCCTGGGGGTACTTCTTACCCAGAATATGTCTGGCTAAATTATCCAGTGTCATTTCCTTCCCATGCTTTGCTGGGCTGGGCCAATGCTGCTGGATGAGCTGCATCAGGCTGAGGCTGCAGTGTAAAATCGTACCCTCCTTCCCCCCTGCAAGCTCTGCAGTCTGACCATCCATTGGTGTTTCCTTGTTCTGGGAGGACTTCTCAGCCATCTCAATGTCAGTAGCTTTGGGTGACAAAAATGACAAAATTGAGCTACCATAACAAATTTAAATTGTTAGTATTTAAATTAATAGCATTTTATGCCTGAAGAATTCAGCAGGGGGAATCTTACAGAAGTTTAGTTGTGTGAGGCCGTTGGACCTTTCGGGCAGTTTATCAGCATTAGCGCACAGCATGCTCTGTCCAGCCCGGGCCTGGAGGGCATCATACTCCAGGCCATTGTGGTTAGAGTCAAAAAACAACTTGAACCACTGCAGGAAGCCCAGTCCCACTGCAGCGTTCCCTTGGATCAGATCCTTAACTGGGACTGACTGGGGAAGGAGAGGGATGCTTTAGAGGAACAGATGACAACTCTATTGACTTCAGAAAATGTCTACACTAAGCAATTATTACACAATTAATATACAATGATTTTTCAATTACTATGTAAAAATATACATTTTATGATATGTATTTAAATACCATTCTACATATAATATAGGCCACGGCTAAGGACACTTTTCGATCACGACACCCACTCTGGAAATCTCATTCTCAAAGCAAATGACCTGATTCACTTTATGTGCTACTCGACACACACTCATTTATTTTTTACATCTGCTGCTTACAGAATACCTCCCTTCAATATGAATATTTACTTCAACCACAGTGATGTAGCCTATGTCTCAATCTCTTATTTCTGAACAGCTGTGTGAAGAAAGCTAAACTTTATAGCTGCTGTTATATCTTGCTCCTGAAATACACTAGTGTCTGTCTGCCTTCTACTTAGCCAAACGATGCAATTATGATGAATAGCATTGCAATAAATTTATCCCACAGGGTTTTACAACCCTGTTTCCAAGAAAGTGGGAATGCTGAATAAAATGTAAATAAAAACAGAATGCAATGATGTGCAAATCATTTAAACCAAATAATCAATATAGTAGTACTATATTGTAGTATAGTAGTTATAATAGTACAAAGACAACATATCAAATGTAGGAACTGAGACATTTTATTGCTTCTTGAAAAATATATGCCCACTTCGAATTTGATGCCAGCAACACGTTTCAAAAAGGTTGGGACACAGGCAACAAAAGACTGGAAAATTTGTGTAATGCTAAAAAACTAAACCTGATGGAATATCACACAACTAATTAGCTCAAATGGCAACAGGTCACTAACATGATTGGGTATTAAAATATAATCCCAGAGAGGATGGGTCTGTCAGAAGTGAGGATGGGGAGGGGTTCAGAGATCCCGGAGAAATCTCTGTATGCAAGGCACAAGGCCGAAAACCAATACTGGATGGCAGTGATCTTTGGGCCCTCAGGCGGCACTGCATTAAAAACAGACACGATTCTCTAGCGGACATCACTGCATCTAGAGCTAAATGATTTGCACATCATTGCATTCTCTTTTCATTTTACGCAGTGTCCCAACTTCTTTGGAAGTGGGGTTGTAGAAAAAAACAGGAGTGCAGCCACACACTATAATAAGTAACAACACCATGTGGTTACAAAAGTAAATTCAGTGTCACTACACATGAATATGAATGACATAAGAATCCAATGTAAGGCACACGATGAGTGTCCCATTAATCTGCAGTATATTGTGAAGGGCTGCTGGTTGTTACTCACTTTGATTACCCCACTTTTCCTGAAGCTGGCCTGCAGCACACTGAAGTTGTGGAGGGCATCCAACTGACCCTGGGTCTGGAACCTTACACTTTTTAGGTCCACAGAGTCAGGGAATAGCCAGTGCATCAGCTGGCAGAACGGAGCGCCTGGAAAACACACATTTTTTATCACCCTCCATGCCTAGGCACCATACAGCAAAATGGTTTGCTTTATGATTGACATAGTGAAATGTCAATCATAGCAAGCTCTAATTAGTCCAGCAAGCTCTAATTAGTATGACGTGACCAAAAACCAATGTAGGGTCTAGAGAATATACAGCATGTCTAGAGAAGAGACAACATCACCACCAGTTTGACTGTTAGCAGCTTACCTGAGCATGTGTGTTCCACCTTAGTGAACCTGGTCTGCAAACATTCGTTGAGCCAGGCCAACAACATATAGCGGTTCTGTGTTGCTAAGGGATTGACTTGGACATTCACTGCCATCTCTAGGGCTCCACCTGTAATGCAACAAATAATACATAACTTAGCCGAATGACAAAAACAAGAAGAAACTGTATTTGTTTTCCATTGCAGCCTATGTGTAAAATCAATGTGTTTTTAATCAGTAGCCTAATGAGCTCCACCAAAAACTGATACTTTCTGCCACTCCGACACGAGTAAGCGTAATCATTAATTTCCTTACTGAAAAAAAATGGGAACAAGACGAACGTCGAGAAAATGTTAGATATGTTTGTATCACAACTGACTGCGACATCTGACTATTGATTTCCTATGTACACGATGTTATCACTATCGATATACATGTGCATACGCATCGTTCATTCTTGTTTCACTTTTAACTCGTGGATATCCAAACAGGCTACAGTTTCGTAGTAGATCTGATTATCAAATGTTTCCAAACAAAAATCGAAATGGGTTAATCTTGTGCGTTATTTGTTACCTCTGATATAGCATTTTTCCCGCGAAAAGATCGAAGGAATGTATCGCGTTCATTTGAACCAATGAGAGAAACTCATTTAAACAGCTGACACACAAAAAGCCACGAGTTGGCTAAACAGTAACCACGTAGTATTGAGACAAATGGTATAAAAAACTAAAAGTTCGTGACTATTTCTTCATGAAGCCTATGTCAAATTTTCTTATAACATTGCCGACTAATTTCTTGCTACCAATGTCAACGAGGCTGGTACTGTTGTTAAGCCTAAATGTAAACAATATTTACATTCTGTCATTCGAAAATTCTACACAATAAGCGTTTGTTATGATGTACCGTAGACTTGCGGCAAATAAAGAAGGCAATATCATAATACACTTTGTGTATACATTTAAACTGATCTTTTGTTAGATTAGTCCATATGTATATCGCATGAACGTACAAATTACGCGGTCCCTGGTAAAAGTAGGACGCCACAGACTGCTACTTAATTACGATAGACTAAATTTATGACATTTACCCATTTTGGGTGTAAGCGCCTTCTGTACTACACGCTTGATTAATAATATTGTTTAGACACGTGCACTCACCTAGCTTCCCTTGATCAACACAGTAGTCTATTGACCACGTGTTATTACGGCTGATAAAGATCCCAAATCCTTTCAGTCATGCGACCAAGCAACTCATCCATTCCTCTCCGGAGATGCGGGATATTAACTGCACTGCGACTCCACACAAGACCCATACGCGTCGTCGGTGGAATTCCAACCAATGATCACACTATGCAAATGTTGAATGGGTTGGACGACTTGAGACCGCGGATGAACCGATCCTGCTTCGTGCGCTTTTATGCAAGCTAGGCTATATCATCTATTAGCCATTTGCTATGACCACCTTTCGAAACAAACAGCATAAACATAAACATTGTCTGGAAATAGCAAACTATTGCTGTATTATTATAGAGGTGGGTTTTTAAAAGCCATAACGTGTGCAGTACTCTAACTAATGTCATTACAGTCTGTCAAGGCATCTAGGTTACAATTGTTTGCAAATCTGACTTCATCCAACTTTTTTAATTGTGGCCACTAAACCACTTAACGAATGTAGCAAAACGATTTATGTCTACAAGAAACATGGGATACGACTGCTGCTTGCATTACGCGGCCTTAATTGAAATTGCCTGTCATCGCCTTCATTCATAAAATATGGTCTTTATTCTTGGGTGGCAAATAAAGTTCAAAATGCGTCTGGTTGATTAACTAAAATATTCCATTCTATTTAGTCAAAACATTCTGTGCTAACAGGCAAGTATAGTTTTCTTTTGTGAAATGGCAGCCCCATTGTGTCGGAAGTGTAAAATGGCGACGGTCGGTAGGCTACTGGGTGGAAAATGAACAATTTCGAAGCCTAAAACGAGTTTTTCAACGATTAACATGATTATAAGAACTCTCTTGTCTAAGCAGTCATATGAATGAAGACTGGTCAATTATTTCGGGCAATAATTTCTTTGTAGCTGCATGCGAGATGGTCAATTTCGCCACAAACTTTTTTCCAAAACGAAGAAACACTGAATACATGTGATAGTACAGTAAGCCATTCTTCAGCCTACAATAAACTGAGTTCATAGCGTTAAAAGAAACTAGTTGTGGCAACGGTTCTGTAATTCCCTTGTAGCTCATAACCCCCATAAAACCTAGCGGCTAAATAATGTGATAAATGCGCTTTTCGGTTTTCCATTCATTTTATTCCATTAAGAATTTTAGAATCGCTTCAAATACGTTTGTGTGTTTTGTTTAGACCAGGGGTGGGCCATATTTGTTTTGTAATTTTTTTTACAGTAAGTTAATAATAATGTCTAAATAATGTATATTCAGATGTATAAGAATGGGCTGGTGAGTTATGTTTTACTTCCCCTCAAAACTATTTTATTACCTACCGCGGGCCAGATGGAATTTCCTCGCCCACTCCTGGTTTCGACCTACCCGGGATCGGCATTCTGATCACCGCCTAAATCTAGTCAGGACAAGGTAACGTTGGTCAACATATTTGCTTCAATTAGCAAATTCTACCTTGCTTATATTTGCTTAGGTTATATTTAGCCATTTTTTTTAAATCGGCCTATAGATATTTACACGGTTATCAAGATGGCGATGTGGTGTAAGCCTATACGAAACACAAATCAGTGTGAAACAAAGTTATGACAATTGCATTTGTGGTCCTATTACATTTAAGTGATGACGCAAGCAAAATCATTTAATATCTTTGTGTCCGCAAAATGTGCCGCAGGAAGTTAAATGACCGGTTTACTGAGGCTTGCCCACTGAACAATGGACGGTTAAAATCTAGTCCGCCGGTCATGGCCCTACTATCGCCTACATTTCAACTGTTCAAAATGCGTCCTCACAAACACGAGAAATGTCTATATGTAGTGACATTCATTTGAAAACCTCTAAGGGCATATGTCAATTATTTGATGCATATTTGTTTAAATAACTAAATTTAACTAACACGAAAAACAGAAAAGTTACGCTTTATTCCTGTTTTGTAAGAACTATTTTATTGAAGACCCGGAGTCACACTCTGGGGATAACGAAGCGGAGTACACTTGGAGAAAGCGGATTTTTTTGCAAGCGGATGCGAGCACACTGACAATTTGTACACGTGATTTTGGATTATTGTATCTAGGCCTGCTACAATTAATTCATAATTTTCATTTTTACTATTGTTTTACTTACTACCATGCAACTTGCATTTTTACTTGTATCTCGTTGACTTCTCATTTAAATTACCGCGTTACAGTACAGTAGTAGTAGTAGACTACTAGTAGCTAACTAACGAAGTCAGTGTAATTTATCCATTTATCAAACTGCTAGGTAGTACAACAGCCAATTAGCCGACGTTTGATAAGCTAGTCGGTGTAATTAAATAATAACGTTACGCAAATTTGGTTAACGTTTCTCAGAAATTTTGCATTACTTTAGCACGTTTGCATGAGTAATGTACAAATACACTTAATAGTCAAATTTAGTTTGGTTGTTCTCCAGGTACTGTACTGTATCCTACTGTCATCAAGCAACTGTAGCTCAGAGATTGGGGAGTGAGTTCGTTTGACCTAGTATAAATTAGTGATGTGCAAGAAAACAGAGTATATTAATAACTAATTATGTTAATCTAAAATGGTATTAGTTTGAGCCTTAGTATAACTGATCAGGGCTATATTTCAACTCGTGTGGAAATTGTTTGATCTAGAACAATTCCTCAGCCACCCAAAAAAAGTCCTTAAGAAACATAAGATGATAAGGGAGTGATGGTATAATATTTGGGATCTCTGTGATCTCTTTTTTGACGTGCCCACTTTAAAAATGGTGATTGCATAATTATGTGATCTTTTCATACTAAATTGATTGTTTTTTATCTCTGTTTAAGGAACCTCAAGGACATCACCTTTACCAACCATCAGACATGGTAATACTACTGTAATATAGTAATACAACAGCTAGTAAATATTTAGTTACCTATGATTAATTATACTCTTGTCTGTTAATGATTGTGATAGCCGTAAATGGACTGCTTAATAATACTCTCATGATGCTGAAGTGAAGTGTGTTTTTAACTGTTTTCTTAGAACCTCTGAGAGCATCTCAACCCAACTCCCTGCTCTCCAGAATGAATGACAGTAATGTGTCAGCTCCCAGAAATGCCACTGCTTCACAGACACCCAAACATGGTGAAGCTTTTTAGTTACTATAAACAAAGCACAAAACTAAACACTACCTGGATTACAGTAGGTTTGGCTTGTGCAGATACTAGAGGAAAATGTCTGCTCTTACATGCGCTCAGAGTATTGGTGTGCCTGCTTGAGGATGCTACATATGTGTTTAAAACCGTTGTAGAATTGTTATTTTTACTGGCCAAGAGCTACAAAGGATACATCAGTGAGTATGTAACTCATCTCAGTGTGTGCCTACATTGTTTATTTGTCATAGTAAACGGCACAGTCTAATCGCCAAAGGACGGAGTCATTGTTTCCGATGGAAACAAAAAAGAAAGAACAGCACAGCTAAAGGGATATTTGACTTGAACAATTACATTTCTACACCTAAAACCTTGGCTATTGTTAAGGCATGTCCACGTGGCAGGTGATTTGTTGCGTAGCTGAATACCTTAAACACAAGTTTAATGCTGAAGATAAGCACTGTAATGTTATTTTCATTTTTGTGTCTGTGAAAATATTGCATTAATTTAAAGTGGATAAGTGCATATCACTGGATCTGCATGAACAATGACAGACTACTTTTGGACTGTATTGCATATAGTTGTTATTTGTGTGCTAAATAAGTTACTTGCAGTATTTGTAAACATCTGTGACTGCACAAATAGTAATGATGTCTTTACTCATATGAACGAACAGTAACTTCTTTAAATATTCTTTGTATATGCTTGTATCATATTTTGCATCATTGTACTCTTTCTCTGCATTCCAAATTTTTCATTCCACTCAAGTGTCTAATTACATACATTCAAAAACATGATTGTAATCTCATGCTTTTTTACCTATTCAAAATAGTGAATTAGTGTGCACTTCATGAAAAAGGTAGAATTGGGACATGGGATTGGTTTTCCACCCTGTAGAATATTCCCAAATGACCTAATGACCAGATTGAATATGAATGGATGGGGCCAGTGTGCAAAGAGGGGATTCCAGAAATCCACCATATAGATGCAATGATGAAGGTGTTGTGGAAATCACTAAATGGGAAAGGCACAGATACTGTAGATTATTTTCACAAGTAAAGCTTTATTCAAGATTTGCAAACCTGGAGCTGTTAACAACATTCTCAGAAGAGTCAGGTCAAAATCTACCTGTTGATCTCAGGCCTCTATACACTCATTACAGCCCACTGTGTCCCCCTCCCATGCATGGTTAGTCTACATGTCTTACCAGCTGCTCTGCGAACTTCGGCATAACAAGATGTCTACAGCCATTGAGAAGTTAGCCATAGCTATACCTATCTGCTGTAGGCACATCCTGTACAAGTGAGCAGAACAGAAACAGACACATTGGCCTTACTAAATTACTTGATTATACTTAGTATTTCCATCTAATTTAGTAATTAGCAATATGATTTCATTGTACTATGAAATAACAAAATTTCTACCACAAAGGTCCAATGATCAAAATATTTTCATATTAAATTGTTACTGCATTGATCCTGAATGTGCAGAGATATTATTTTATGACATTATCCTCCATTCCTAAGAGAAAAGGCAGTATACTTAGTGTATTATTGTGGTACCACTTATGTTGTACTTTACTACACTGAATAGTACTTAAATACTATTTAAATGGTAGCAATTATACTTAAGTGTGTTCAGTGGACCAACTTATTTCATAATTTAGTTTGAAATTACATTTTAGCACACTTGGAATATACTCAAGTTATTTCAAATATATCTTTCAAATGCATTTGGATATCTTTAAAATGTACTATAATTCTGTTTCCAAACATGCATTAAGAGTATACAAAAGTAAGAAATTAGTTGGTCCATTTTAGCACTTAGTATACTTATTAAAAATTAATGCAATTTTGAAATTATTTAGTATACTAAAGTACAATTTTATTACTAACTTTTTCATTAGGTTGGCTCCTGCACCTCTTTTAAAGTCAGGTATGAGACAGATCTTTTCAAAATTAAGACCCAAAGGTATGAATTCTCCATCGAATTCTCCAGGATTAATGTTAATCTGACTCTCCAACTTCCCAAATTGTAAAACAAAAATGTAAGTTGGAATTGAAATGATAGCTGGAATTTTTATTCCGATAAAAATGGAATAGAACTTTTAAATAAAGTTGTGAAATTAAATATTTTTTATTTTGAAAAGTGCATTGTGAGTTGGCCATTTACAATTCATTATTCTAATGCAGGGAGGAAGAGCACATTTTGACGTTGATTTCAGGGGCATAAATGAAAGTTGACAAGACGTCTTTCTATGTCGTTGAAACAATGACCATGAAATGTCGTCAAACTACCTTAAAATGACGTCTATACAACAACCTCAAATGACGTCCTGTCAACTTTCCTTTCAGCCCCTGAAATCAATGTGGAATCAACGTCCCACATAGACGGCTTTTCAAAATCATATTGTTTACTTGATGGGTTAAATAAAGAAACTAATTGCATACAAAATACTAAGAATAGACAATATCTTTAAAGTACTGTGCAATTTATTTTAGATACATTATGTTGATGTTTTTGATGATGCCTTGAACTTGAAATATGTTGGTTGTTGAAAGTACTATTTTAAACCTTATGTCTCTACCCAGTAGAGCCATGCCTCCAGACTCCATAGTTGCTTCGTCTTTGTTGATACAGGAAGTCAAATTTTGCTGGAATTCCCTACTCTGTGTAAAACCATCCCTCAGCCATCCAACCAATCATTGTTTGTGTGGCTCTGCGGTTCACATATGCGTAGCTACACGCTTTTAGATTTTTGAGCTGGTGCGTGTCCGTGCCCATAGACAGGTTCCATGCGATAAAAATCGCGGCCTAGACGGGGGGTACTAGGGCTTGTGCGACTACCAAATGCTCATGCAATCTTGACAGCTCGTTATATGGTGTAGTTTTACGACTCACTGTTCAGTTGTTCTGAGCAACCAGTAACCGGGGAAACAACTTCTTCTTCGCGATTGAAAAATGAGCCTCTATTCTGATTTTCAGTAGAATCGTTAAAAGTTGTCCATCAGGTCGTGGCACCATGCTGTTAGAAATCAGCCGTTTCGTATAGTGTGGAAATATTGATTGCGTACCCGGTCGTCAAGGGAGAGAGTAGTTCAATTATTTATTGCAGCATATGATAGTCTTGTTCATAATGTTATAGACTCTGTCTTCATACAGGATGTCTTATGAACAAAATCTCAAAGAAACTTCCGGTCCTACCTTAGCTTTATAGACATCCCAAATAGAATACACATCCCAGTACTGTAGGCCCATTGGCTAATTACTGTCGCGCTTTGAATGAACATGACTTCCTGTGTACGGATAAACAGATGTTCGTTTGTTATCTAAACATAAATAAGCCTACATTCATATACTTCAACACTAGCGACTGGAATACCGTACTGCTTGGTGTCACTGTTTTCTTCCTTCTCACCCGCTAAGTGGAGGTAAGAGCCGGCTGGCCCTTTTTTTGCCCCAGTTGAAAAGCGGTCTTCTTAGACCAGAGGCCCTTGGGATAGATGGTTTTCTGCTGTCCTGGGCACGCATCTTCTGGAGATAGGTGTCTAGGGATCTTGAAAGCAGCAGTGGTTTGGCCTGCATCCTGAGCAGACAGATATGAAGGGCGTCACATTTTCCCTCCTTTTCTTGCACCCCTTCTCACTATCAGAGGCACAGTGGAGGACAGGGTTGAGCCAACATGCCCTTTCCTGACACCATAAGACCCATTGCTCTGTCTGATTGTCTGTCTGTATTCATCTCCGTCAGATAAAACAAATCCAGTAAATACGAAAAATACGACAAAGGAATCCTGAATTCTTGAGCAACTGCAATTCTACATCAAGCAAGAATGGGAAAGCATTTCACTTTCAAAACTACAGCAATTGGTCTCCTCAGTTCCCAAACGCTTATAGTGTTTTTAAAAGAAGAGGTGATGCAACACAGTGGTAAATACAGCTCCGGAATAAATTAAGAGACCACTGCACCTTTTTCTTTCCTTTCCAAAAAAGTCGAAAAGGAAGGTTTTGGGTGAGGAACAGAAGGGTTAAAATTAAGAAACCACTGCAAATTGAATGCTTCTGTTCCTCACTCAAAACCTTCCTTTTCGACTTTTTGGAAAGGAAAGAAAAAAGTGCAGTGTTTTTTCCCGGAGCTGTACAGGTGCTGGTCATATAATTAGAATATCATCAAAAAGTTGATTTATTTCAGTAATTCCATTCAAAAAGTGAAACTTGGATATTATATTAATTCATTACACACAGACTGATATATTTAAAATGTTTATTTGATTTAATTGTGATGATTAAAACTGACAACTAATGAAAATCCCTAATTCAGTATCTCCGAAAATTAGAATATTACTTAAGACCAATACAAAAAAAGGATTTTTAGAAATGTTGGCCAACTGAAAAGTATGAACATGAAAAGTATGAGCATGTATAGCACTCAATACTTAGTTGGGTCTCCTTTTGCCTGAATTACTGCAGCAATGCGGCGTGGCATGGAGTCGATCAGTCTGTGGCACTGCTCAGGTGTTATGAGACCCCAGGTTGCTCTGATAGTGGCCTTCAGCTCTCCTGCATTGTTGCGTCTGGCGTATCGCATCTTCCTCTACACAATACCCCATAGATTTTCTGTAGGGTTAAGGTCAGGCGAGTTTGCTGGCCTATTAAGAACAGGGATACCATGGTCCTTAAACCAGGTACTGGTAGCTTTGGCACTGTGTGCAGGTGCCAAGTCCTGTTGGAAAATGAAATCTGCATCTCTATAAAGTTGGTCAGCAGCAGGAAGCATGAAGTGCTCTAAAACTTCCTGGCAGATGGCTGCGTTGACCTTGGACCTCAGAAAACACAGTGGACCAACACCAGCAGATGACATGGCACCCCAAACCATCACTGACTGTGGAAACGTTACACTGGACTTCAAGCGACGTGGATTCTGAGCCTCTCCTCTCTTCCTCCAGACTCTGGGACCTTGATTTCCAAAGGGAAATGCAAAATTTACTTTCATCAGAGAACATAACTTTGGACCACTCGGCAGCAGTCCAATCCTTTTTGTCTTTAGCCCAGGCGAGATGCTTCTGACGCTGTGTCTTGTTCAAGAGTGGCTTGACACAAGGAATGCGACAGCTGAAACCCATGTCTTGCATACATCTGTGCGTGGTGGTTCTTGAAGCACTGACTCCAGCTGCAGTCCACTCTTTGTGAATCTCCCCCACATTTTTCAATGGGTTTTGTTTCACAATCCTCTCCAGGGTGCGGATATCCCTATTGCTTGTACACTTTTTTCTACCACATCTTTTCCTTCCCTTCGCCTCTCTATTAATGTGCTTGGACAGAGAGCTCTGTGAACAGCCAGCCTCTTTAGCAATGACCTTTTTTGTCTTGCCCTCCTTGTGCAAGGTGTCAATGGTCGTCTTTTGGACAGCTGTCAAGTCAGCAGTCTTCCCCATGATTGTGTAGCCTACCGAACTAGACTGAGAGACCATTTAAAGGCCTTGGCAGGTGTTTTGAGTTAATTAGCTGATTAGAGTGTGGCACCAGGTGTCCTCAATATTGAACCTTTTCACAATATTCTAATTTCTGAGATACTGAATTTGGGGTTTTCATTAGTTGTCAGTTATAATCATCAAAATTAAAAGGAATAAACACTTGAAATATATCAGTCTGTGTGGAATGAATGTATACATTATACAAGTTTCACTTTTTGAATGGAATTACTGAAATAAATCTACTTTTTGATGATATTCTAATTATATGACCAGCACCTGTATGTCCCAGCTTTTTTGAAACGTGTTGCTGGCATCAAATTCAACGCGGGCATATATTTTGAAACTGTCAAAAACATATAATGTTGAAACTGACAAAAACATTTCTCAGTTTCAACATTTGATATGTTATCTTTGTACTATTTTGTAATGAAAATAGGTTTTAAATTATTTGCATTATCATTGCATTCTGTTTTTCTTTACATTTTACACAGCGTCCCAACTTTTTGGGAAATGGGGTTGTTCTGTAGCATCCATCATATATAATGTCCCAAATTAGTTTTACACCACCCAAAGGGAAATAGGACCAGCTCAGTGGCTTTGCGGTTTGAATGTCCAATATGAGACAAAAGGTTTTGAGGTGTAGTTCCCCTGCCAAATCATACCAAAGACTATGAAAATGAAACCAGATGTGTCTCAGCTTGAAGACAGATTCAGGTAAGGCCCTGCTAGACCAATCCTGTCACCATTTGTGCATGGATTGCGTAAATCTGGTTTGATCCAAAGACTATGAAAATGAAACCAGATGTGTCTCAGCTTGAAGACAGATTCAGGTAAGGCCCTGCTAGACCAATCCTGTCACCATTTGTGCATGGATTGCGTAAATCTGGTTTGATTTCAGACGTTTCAGCTTCAACTTCTGTCAGTTTGCGTGCGCTTGATTTTTTTTAGCTTATCGTTCTTTCATTTCACTTTCGTTTGTGTGATCGGTCTTACGTTTGTGTGATCGGTCATACGTTTGTGTGATCGGTCATACGTTTGTGTGATTGGTCAAACGTTTGTGTGATCGGTCATACGTTTGTGTGATCGGTCGTACGTTTGTGAGATCGGTCGTACGTTTGTGATCGGTAATACGTTTGTGTGATCGGTCATACGTTTGTGTGATCGTCAGGGATGTCACTAGAAAATCATGGATGGCGGGGCTAAGTCCTGTGTTTGTTGCGGTGTCTGGGCATACTCCCCAAAACATCTTTTCATCATGTATTTTTAGAGTAACAACAGGTGTAAAATCTATCAAAATAAGGTTATTTTTGGTCAAGGTTAGCTAAAAGTAGACCTGTCTCATAGTTTGTTAGACACTTATCTAATATGACTTAAATTCTCTCCAAATAAAGGAATTAAAGTCCACTCTGTCCTCATCCATCAGACACCAACAAAAGTCACAAAAACGGCTGTACTATGGAGCCAAAATACTTTCTTCAACTATAGCTCATAGTAAATGAACATCTACATACAGTACATATTCTGTTTCTAAGCGAGATTTCTCTGAATCATTCTGAGTAATTTCAAAACAGATTTAGTCATTAGCCCACTCATCTTGGAATTACGTCATTAAAAAAATGATCACAATTTAAAAAAAAAGTTTAATAACCGGATCTCCCTTCCTTTGAACAGAATACGTTGCAATACATTAATTTCAAATCCAAATAAACATGAATCTGTGAAACACGCACAGTTTTGCAACTGTTTTCCGTAGAAACTAAGAATTGAACATAACTAATTGGCATATCGAACAGTATTTTTGAAAAACATCTGTTACCGAGTAATCATTTGATCAAGTCATCAATGTTTATGATGATTATTAGTGACATACAAATGTTAGCTAGCATGTCATTAATGGGAAATTAATATTTTTAGTAGTTGGTTAGTGACGTAGCTAAAAAATATGACCCCCTATTATCGGCCACCATCTCCTTATTGGCCACCTTGGTATTTTCTTTGATTACATTAATCGCTTTTTATTTGTATTACAAATGACAGATCTTAGTCTTCTCTGAAGTGTCTACTAGAAAGTTGTGGCTAGCTTTCTTGCCTTCACGTAAAGAAAAAAAAAAGACGGATCACTGATCTTACATGAGGTCCGGACAGTCGTGCAAGTCGAAATTTACGAACTGCAACTTGTCTAAACAATTTCCATACATTATATTTTTAAGACCTCAAAAAATGTTTTAACCTCCATACATTTCTATAAAAATGGTGGTGGGCTAGCTCAAAGAGTATATTGATTAGCAAAACTACCATTGCTTTCCAGTGCTATTCCATTTTGAACTTGAGAGGATTTACTTCTCGGACCACTTACAGAAGACAGCTTGCTTCAGATGAGCGAGTTACGTTCAAAGCATCAAACTCAAAAGAACATGCTGCCAAATTAAACGATTATATACAATTTCTATACAATTTGTAAGAAGTTCAGATGCGATGGAAAGGTTGACGAAAAAAAGAAATCACGGAGAAAATATATTGACTGATATTGATTTATTTAGGGGGGGCTAATTAATATTTAACGGGGGCTAAAGCCCCCCTAAAATAGGCCTAGCGACGTCCCTGGTGATCGGTCATATGTTTGTGCACCTCCCAGTGAAGAGGTAATGTTTTCATTCTAACCCCTCTTTTTTTTCAAAGCGGTAAGTTGTTGTGCACGTTATAGGTGGTCTTTCTGGAGGACTGTGCACATGACAGGGTCCCTAATGTATGAGACTGCTGGTGACAGTCTTTTTCAGTTAATAATTCAGTACAAGAAAAATAACAGCAAAGAAAATCAGTTAAATGCTTTTTTATTGAATAAAAGTAATATATATTGAGTATACAGAAATCTTTTCTCGCTGTCTAGCCAAAAGAACTAGTACTTTCACTCCATGACTTGCATTACACAGAACAAGTGTTGTTTAAAATTGGTAAATCATTTTTAGAAAACACAATGGAAGTACAGCATTATTGGAGAAAGCTTTTTTTTTTTTTTTTACAAAAGATAAATCATATACATCTAACATTTTAGTTGCAAATCTAACAGCACACAATGACAACAAAAAATACTACTGATAAAAATCATATTCTAAAACTCTATACAATTATATATATATACTTTATATATATAATCAAGCATGCCTTAGACATAGGATTCTACTATTTTGTAAGTGAGCAGATCAGCTTTTTAAAATAAAAGATTTTGAAAGGTGTAGAAGTAAAAGCATATAAAACAGAAAAAAACTAAGTATATATTTTTAATATACTGTCATAAGAATGACAGTCAGCAAACTTAAAAGCATACAGTAGTATTAATGAAGCATGTAAACAAATTACGAATTTTGGCATCTTAGTAAAAAAATTACTGTTGAAGTAAAGGAAGTGCTGGTTACGTAAAGTACAGTCAGTGTGTTACCACAATAAGCTTGGCATTTTGCTAAAAGGCACCATGAATGACTGAGTAGTATGAGTCAGTATTTAGTGAGTACAAACAACTCAAAAACATAACAGGTATCTCACTGCAAATGTGCATAAAATCACTTGAAAAAGTCCAGGGGGAAAAACTACACATTCAATTACAAAAACAAAAAATACCTTAAAACTAGCTAAAATTAGTAGACACTAAAGTTTACATAAAAATATAAAATTTAAATGACACTAAGACAATAAAACCAATCAAAAGACCATTCAAATATTGTTAAATCTTGTAAACATTTTCATATATACAGTATAACAATTAGGTATATAAGTATAAAAAACATTCCAGTGACTAAAACATTTTTTTTATCATAATCAACGTGGGTTTTAAGATGCCCAGGGCACAGTTTTTCAAAGGTTATCTATCTGGCTTCTACCTACTGGATATGTTTAAACACATATCAACAGTTTTTAGAATGGATGAATTCCTGACTTTAATCCAGACTCAAGTTTTTTTTTGTTCTATGCATCTTATCTGACAGACAAAATCTACACAGGAACAATGGAGCCCTGAATGATACGGTAATGCCCACATTTGGTAAAAGCAACAACAAAATAAAAAAATAAAGTCCAGTTCAAAAATATGTATATTACATATTCATAACAGTAGCACATGACAAATGTCAAAATCTCCAATATTGATAAGTCTTTATGCTGATTTTACAGTATATTTTCGAATATATTCAGATATGGCTAGAAATGGATTCTTCATTCTGTCTCACCTGGTTTGGATTTATTTATTTCAAGTATTAGATCACATTGGCAATTGGGAGTGAACATATATACAGTATTTTCAAACCCTGATTATGTTGACATAATGAAAATTAAAAAAAGAAATGTCTACTCATTCATAAAAAGATCTGTATAAATTCTTAACTGGTTTATAAAAGTCAGTGTGACTTTGTTTGACGTAAAATAATGTGATGACAACAAATCTAGTTTAAGACAACATGATAGGAAGTGATTTGTTAGAAAAATAAAAGCAGTGTTTTAAACCTTAAAAGCCTAAAATAACACTTTGGCTATCAGTGGATACCAAGACTTGGCATTGGCACGTCTGTTTGACAATCAGTGGTACTTTCTATGTTGCTCTCAGCCAGCCTTTTGGTGAGCAGGAGGCTATAGGGCGTGACATAGTTGGTTTTGCTCAGTAGAAGCAGGTTTGTCTCTTTGTTGGGTGTATGTAGAGTGTGCCTGGTGAAAACGTTGAGGCTGAACAGAGAGGCGTAAGAGTCTCCATGTGTACTGGCCGGTCTAGTGTCTTCCATGGGGGGCGCTCCCCTCCCATTACCCAACAGCTGCATGATGGCAGAAGGCCAATGAGTGTAGATCCAGATCCCCCTCCCAATGTGTGGTAGTGGAGGGAGGTTGGGAATGGATTGACTGGTGGGCCAGGGTAGGTACTATTCACATGCAAAGTAGTCCTTCAGCGGGGCAAACAGGTGCCTGATGACAGGCACACTCCAAGACCTGCCCAACAACTTCTGTCTGGCACCGCGGCCCATGTTGGACACATCTGTGTAGTGGACAGGGAAGCCAAAGATCCTGGAGGAAATGGATCAAAGCAGTGGTGTTAAAGGCGCACTCTGGTCACATGGAAACTACCAAGCTTCCCTCAAAACACACTGTGATCTCACACTATCTAAAAGTGACCTGACCCTATCCTAGACATATCACCATTAATCGGAATCAAAATAAGGTTCGGGTGTGAAGCAGGGTATTTGGGGAGAGAGATTCACTGCTCTCTTTGAAGAGGTTAGGATCGAACACACTCCTATTTTGGCTTTTAAATCAATGATTTCTTTGTGCAGTGGGACTATTCAGCAGTAAAGAGAATTCATATGGAAGACCATGTGACCGGACTATATGATAATTATTAGGCCAGTGTTTTCTTTGCAACTATAGTAGAACATCCGCCAAACTAAGCTAAAAACGCTCTTAACGTCAAAAGTTTCTGCACTAGCAGAAGCCGATAAGTGCCAACCCTAACACTAATTCATGCATTGCTGATTAGCTGGTGAAGGTAGTCCCAAATGGTATAAAATCTATGATATTAAGCCAACAAATGATGTTCCACACTACTGTGACAATGTACACTGATGAGCCAAAACATTATGACCACATGTCTAATATGCTATTGGTCCTCAGTGTGCCACCAAAACAACGCCGACCTGCTGAGGCATGGACTCTACAAGACCCCTGAAGGTGTCCTGTGGTATCTGGTACCAAGACATTACCAGCAGATCCTTCAAGTCCTGTAAGTTGCAAGGTGGAGCTGCTGTGGATTGTGGGATTGTGGACTTTTTGGTCCAGTACATCCCACAGGTGTTCAGTTGGCTTGAGTTCTGGGGAATTTAGAGGCCATGATGTCCAAATGAATGCCTAGACCCAGGGTTTTCCGGCAGAACATTGCTCTGATCATCACACTCCTTTCACTGGCTTGTCGTCTTCCCACAGTGTATCCTGGTGCCATCACTTCCCCAAGTAAACAGCGCACATGTACACAGCTGTCCACTTAATGTAAAAGAAAACGGGAATCATCGAAACAGGCATTCTTCTACTGCTCCAAGGTCCAGTTCCCTTGGAGCAGTGGAAGGTTCTGTTTTTTTCTCTGACCTGCACTGTTGGATCTAATACAGACACGTGTGCCTTTCTAAACCAAGTCCTATTTATTGAATTTGCCACAAGTAGGCTAGAGACATCAAGTTCTAGAGACATCTCAAGGAAGATTAAATGACACAGGATGCATCTGAGCTAAAATTGTGTCATAGTAAATGGCCTGAATTCCTAAGTACATGAAAGCTTTCATTTGTTCATTTTCAATAAACTGGCACAAAAGCAGATTGAGGGCAAAAAATGACAAAACAGAGAAAAATTAAGGAATCCAAATACTTTCCAAAGGCACTGTAACAGTCCTTTGAAGCATTTTTGCTTAGTTATAGTGCCTGTGACAATGAGGTTAAAAGTCCCACCCAGCTGACTACATTATAATTGAAGACGCCTTCGATATTAAAAGGCCTTCCTCCTAGCCAGGTCCTTTAACCACCTCTGTGAGCTTGGTGCTGCAGTTCCTGCTCTAGCAATTTTTACTGTGAGTGCCAATTCTCCAGGTCTCACCTCTCCAGCTCGGTGCACCACAGGATGTCCTCTTTGCCGTTCATCATGACTGGGAAGTGCTGGTCTTTGCCTTGCTTGATAGAGTTGGAGCGGGTGGTGATTGTGCGCACCTTTCCAAACTACATATAAAATTCACACTGGTATTAATCAGTGCTTTAATCTCCTTTGCACAGCACTGCACATGGGCATGTGTTTTCTGTGGCATACAAATTTTTTAATACATTGAATTAAAACCACAAGTGATTGCTGTCTATTTTTCCTTAGTAAGACGTGTTACCTTAGCCACACGGCCATGTTCCAGACAGTCCTGCAAATCTAGCTTGTCCATTCCCGATGCACACCGAGGCCTGGCACATGGAGAACAGGACTTAGAAATGGAATCCCTCAAGAGATATCCATCTATGAAATCTTCTTTTATGTTCACTATGAAATCTTCTTTTATATTCTTTTTTTATCTGATGTACAAGGTCTATAGTTACCAATTCCATATTTTGGTTTAGAGGGAATCATGCGTGTAGTAGAAAAACTACATTAGAAAGTAATGCAAAAATAAGTGAACCCCATGTTGCATTGGATAAATCAAGTAGGTAAGTAGAATCTGTTGGGTAAATATTTGGATATCAAATGAACCAGTTAAAGGAGGGATCTGTAGGAAAGAATTTGGGTGGGAATGATAAATAGTCAACCGAGTTAGTTTGGTGTTACCCACATAGGTGAACGCAAACCACACCATGCTCCTTCACTGTGATGCAAATCATTCACAAATGAAAAGCATTAAACATAACAGCAACTCAGCCTAGAAGAGGACGCCCACTTCTTGGGTACACGAATGCTTCAGCAACAATTCAAAATTGGAAAGTTTATAACCCTGGTTACCATGTGGAACCAGGATATAGTGCCATTAGTTCAACCAATGACTAAAGGGACAGGTATGTCATAGTAATAAGTAAATGAGAGATGACACCTTTTACTGAATTAATAAATGTAGTAAGTGGTGCTTTAAATAATTCCCATATGAATCAACCAATACCCTTTTTTATAACATGTGACTTAGTCATTTTGGTATCGTAAGGTAACATCAGCAATTATCAAAGATGGGAAAGATTGGGAAACATCACGCACCTGTTCATCCCTGGTAGGTTCCCCCAGAAGTACCTGGCCCTGTGGGCTGCTGACACCTCAATGGCATCGATCATGACTGGATTGCACTGTGAGACGCACACACCAACAGAACGGCTACGGCTTAATTCAACACGTCAATGCTACGATGGGTTACACATCTTTGCTCTTTACAACATCCTTGTGTTGTGATTTGAGTCCGTATGGACGTATAAAGGCTAAGAAGACTACCGAGGTAACATCAAAGAACCAAGAGACGATCATGATATGGATCCATTCATACTGTGGATAAAACAGACCTCAAGGAAACGGGAGATGTCCCGCTTGTCGTTGACGCCCATGGCCACCACATTCTCAAACATCCAGAAAAAGGGGCGGTCCTCGCCCTCCTTGGGCTTGGCCTCACTGAGCAGGCGGTAGAACTCAAAGAACAATCTCCCTGTGCCCTCTGGACAGACGGGGGTGAGGAGACCACGTTAGAACATTTATTCCCATGTTGAGTGTTAATACATAGTGACTGTGGACTTATTGGAGCTCCTGAATATGAGATGATGTTCAAAAGCACACACTTCACTGGCACTTGTTGACATATGAGTGAAGTAAAGTTAAGCATGCACAGATTTTGTGTTAGATTAATACTGACCATACAGTCCCTTCCTGGCAGGGTTGACGATAGACAGGTCGTTACAGGGGCTTCCTCCAATCACCAGGTCAAACGGGCCCCACTCCTCTATCTGTGTAAGACAATAGCACCACCTACTGTTGGACTGATTTTAACACACATCAATGCTCCAGTTTGTTGTTAGGCCCTTTACTGGTTACATGCCTCCTCCCCCCAACACAGGGTGGTATATTACACCAACACCCCCCTTCAACAGCCCTACAGAATGCCCCTGAGCCACACCCTCCCCCCACTTTGCTACAGAAACCCACCAGCCATAGATAGGGGCCTTTTCATCTGTGACAAAGGGCTTATGGGGGAAAGAGAAAAATCTACTGTGCCTCCTGAGCCTCTTATGCAACAGTGAGCGGGGGTGGGGGGGACTGGTTGCCGACCCTCTAGCCAATGAGTGTTTTTCAGGGGGTAGAGGTTCCCCAAGCAGGGGCCAAGCCTACCCACCCCGGGCCCAGACCCTCTTTGAGGAGTGCTCTGAGTCGAAGACAAAGGGGTGAATGGGTTCTGGGGGATTAACCCTGACAAGAGGCTGTACTTTGTCCTCTAGCCCAGATGACATCACAGACTGGCTTCCAAATCAGCAGCGCACCCCTGTCTGCAGCTGTGGTGGCGCTATGTGTTCAGGACTGACTTGGGAGTAGAGCGGAAGGTGCGTGTTCTTATGAAAAAACAGATGAAGCTGCGTGGATCAAGGTTGAGAGTGGTTAATGTAGTACCCGTTTTTTGTTCGCCGTCTCAAAAGAGACCTGCCAATCCCATACATTGGTATTTGTTTGAGTGTGAATCGAGGAGGGCATTCCCTTCAACCCTAACTCCAATCAGGTGCGGTTTAAATGAACTAAGCCGAGGCTCAACAAGGTACACTGAGGTAGTGCTGTGCCCTTGAGCCATTAACAGGGCTGTGGCAACGCACTGAAAAAGACAACTATGTAGGACACAAAGGCACTAGCCCTCGGCTCTTGGCAAATGTTGTCCCGGCGAGTAATAATGTTGATACATTACAATGGTTGATAATCCTCATCATACGTTCTCCGAATTCGGAGAAGCACCTGGTTTGCACAGAACCAGAATGAGTCACTGGGATAGGGATCGGATCGTGTACTCTCCCTTTGACCTGACTGTTCTGCCAGTTCATATGTAAAGAGTGTGAAAACATGGAGTGAGACGATCTGCTTACATTCTTCCTGGTGATGTTGCGTACGTCGTGCACGTACTGTATCCTTCCTTCATGCCGGACGACCCCCACGGATATGGAATCTTCACAAACCTCCGATGCAATATAATGGTCCACTTTGAACCCTAGGTCTCGTAGAACTAAGTAGCCTAGACACATACACAAGTAAATACAAAAAAGGAGATATTTTTGATTGATTATTATGCTTAGTAATTCATTGATACCTATGTGCTTCACACACATGCACACACACACAAACACTTACCAGTGGCAATGCCGTCAAACAGTGAAAGCACACGGATGGGACGCCTCTGTTCTGCTGGTACAGCCCGGTAGATCTTTGGGCTTTCCTGAGAAACATATAGAGCAAATCAAAGTGTTTATTAACAAGCACAGCTGTGTAGTTACATGCTATCTGTGGTACCCTGTGACCTGTACCCTGCGACAGGAGAAATACAGCAGGCCCTAGATAATGTGTGAACTTATTTGGTTGGGCCTTAGTTTTTTATTTGTTTTGTGGACCCCTGTTTGCCAAGCCAGTATTGTACCAGTATTAGCCAGGTGATGCTTGTTTCTTGAAGCTTGTTTTTGCCAAGCTTGGCATTCTTGCCTATTTGGTGGTTCCAAACTTCTTCATATCACAATGATGAAGCCCACTGTGCTCCTGGGACCTATCAGTTCTTTAGCAGTCTTTTTATAACCTTCCCCAAGGATGGTACACACTCAGTACTGTAAGTCACTCCGGATACGATTCTGCTAGATAATTTAAATAAAGACGTATTTTCGCAAGTGCTGGCGTGAAGAATTAAAGTATCTGGGTGGGACTCACAAACTCCTGGCCGTTGTCATTCACAAAGAATTCCTGCAGCTTGGTGCTCCAGTCGTGGCGTCGTTTGAGCACGCCATAGGGCTGCAGGGGCTGGCACATGTAGCATCGCCATGGGTCCAGGTTACGGGCATTATTGGACGCCCCGGCGCCCACCAGAATATCCAGACAGTCTACACAGAAACACCTGCGGGGAGAGACGGGTAAGATAAGGCTGAGGGAGAAGGGGGAATATAGATGAGGGAGTGAGAGTGGGGAAGGGAGAGAAACAGGTCAAGGGGGGACAGAGAGAAAGCAGGGATACAAGGCAGATGGAACTGGTGCTAAAAAGGAAAGTAACATGGAGGACATGTGTTCATGCCACCGACAGTGAAGAGTGACAGAATGAAATGGAACCTGTCTGGATGGACTGAACGTAAAAGGGAGTCGAGCCCCACCTGCAGCAGTTGGCGTTCCCACACAGTAGCACTTCACGGCCCCCGCAGCACACTGTGCAGTAGGACTGGTATCCATCGTCATCATACATGTAGGAGATCTCCAGATACACATCCTGACATGCAAACATAGAGAACCCTCTTACACAACCAATCAATCAATCAAATTCATTTATAAAGCCCCTTTTACAACAGCAGTTGTCACAAGGTGCTTTTACAAAATAACCATATCTAGGTGCCCCACACAGAGTTAACTAACACCCTTCACATTTTTGTTTTGAAGTTATACCTCCGTCGGGTATAGGTGTAGAAATTCTGTTGAGTTTAACTTTTAAAGTGTTTCTCTGCCAAATGTATTCTATATTCTGGTGTGAAATATTGGTGTATCCAATAACATTACCTGGGTGTCAGTTAAAAGAATTACATCTTTTAAAGTTTTTTTCCAAACGATAGTTACTTTAAACACTTGTTTCATCTCAGGCAGTGGTGTAAAGTAAATTACATAGCAAGTACTACTTAAAGGGAAATTTCACTTTATTTACCTATGTCAAATAATATGGTGTTAACAACATATTGTATGTCAATTAAAATTTTTAATTTCCTTATGTGATGCAAATGTTTATGCATTTCACTGATGGAAACGTGACATCTACATGTCCTGGTTGTAAGCAAACTAGAATATCCAGAATTCATTATGGTTTCAGGACTCTTATAATTAGGAATCATCTAAGCAGCCATTGTTTGGCAATCTTAAAAAGACTAACTGGTGAGCTCCGGAGAAAATTACTAACACTCCCAGTTTGAAGCCTACTTTAAAAAGCATCGAACTGGACAAGTAAGGCTACCTTTAGACGGTAGTCTTTATAAAGCCAGAGATAATGTATCAACCTGACTATCCTGCAAAGTCATGGCTAATATGAACATAGTTCATAGTTGAGACAAGTCAAATGGCTCTTTTGAACAAGGACAATCATATCTACCTACTAGTGTGATCGAGCAATTAGCAAAACACAAAGGCCACAATAATTGCTGCAAAACATGACCCAATTCATTTTTAGATCAGACAGCAGCCTCAAACAACCAATGATGCCATTGGCTGAAGTCCCCAATTGTAAAAAAAAGTACCGCTGTGCTGCGTAATTATGTCTTCAATGATTCCCAGTCCTTCTATTATTACACATTATCTAGGGAGACCGGAAAGACAACACAAACAGTGTCCTGCGGTGGATATTCCATTTAAGTCGTTGATGGGTATTATTTCTCTTGAAGATTTCCACTTCAGGGATTTGTATTATCGTATCTATACTCAAGTATGACCATTGGGTACTTTTTCACCACTGTTTGTGGACTGTTTGGGAATATGCGTATGTCTGCAAACTGCAAAAATCAACAGACAAAAAGCCACAGACAAAAAGCCTACACTCTGGAGGAATTTAATAACTGACACAATAACAAAGCTGTAAACTGGCTGTAGCTAATGGTCTGTCATGTCTCACTCCATTCCGGTCCCTGGCTGCAATGGCGCAGATGTACTAAGAGGCAAACAACGTTCTGTCACAAGAAGAAAACGCACAAGAGTGCTTTTTCTTCTTGTGAAGAAAAAAGGCCAGACAATGTGCTTATTTTCAGAGCATTTCTATCACAAAAAACATTTGACTAATGATAACAAGCTGACTATCATTATACCTAGTGCCAACAACGCTCTGTTCGCCCGCCCCCTTGGCACCTGCTATCACGTTTGATGTGTTCTCACTTCCCACTGTTATACCAGTTAGGCTACTGCTAACACGTTCTTATTTGCACAACTTCGAGGCCATACCAGCGATTTGACAGGAATACTTATCGACCGGCATGTCATTGTGTCAGTCAATGGGAAAACTCTAAAAGATATCCTTTCGTTAAAAGATATCCTTTCGTGATAACTCTCCCAGGTTCACACACCCTCTCACATACCTGACTCCCTCTCTCAGTCACACACACACACACACACACACACACACACGCACACACACACACACACACACACACATTCTCCATCATACGCACACAACTGTCTTTTTCTCACACATCTCAACCTGTTACAGTACATTTTTATTTATTGTTTACATTGAAATATTTCATCTTTACTTTACTTTGTAAAAGCACCTTGGAGTGCATGTAACTGTAAGAAATGTGACGCTGAAATAACATTTGAATGTAATGTAATGTCTATGTCGTCAGCAGCCCAAGCATACCCAGACTATTTTGCTCCTTAGTTGGCCTCGTGTAGGTTTTGTTGCTATACAACAAACCGGTCTATTGGATACAAATAGTATCGATGCCTCTAGTCCCTTATGCAAGATAGAGTCAGGTCCAGACGTGTCTGACACTAAGGCTTTATTGACAAAATAGTTATTAGCCCACTGAAAACATTGGTCTTCTAGAAAACAGCACAAACACGTGAATAAAGACTCTGACACATCGAAGGGCTTGGAGTTGACAGCATAACTCAATCAACTACTATTTTCAAGGATGATGGTGTGAGATAGATGAGGGTGAAGTGTAATATACTATAGGGGTATTCCATGAAACTGTGCAATTCTAAAACTGTGCAATGATGTGAGAGAAGGCTACTTACCTTGCATGCTTGGCAAAGGCCTCCTTCAAAAAGTGGGTGGAACGTTGCCACTCTTGTCTTCCCACACGAGAGGCAGAACTCTGCTCGAAAAAAAACGATGAGACATCTGAAGTCTTCAAAAGAAAGTACTTTTCACAGTTCATGTTTCAAGGCTACATATTTTATGAAATATCTGAAACTAAAAGGAGAACATACCTTCTATACTTCTGTTATTCTTCAAAACTTCATGCACCATTTGTTCTGAGGGGTAGAGAGGAGACACACATATCCAGGCCTGTAATCAATAACTGTAGTCCAATGCAGCTCAGTCGGTAGAGCATAATGCTGACCACGCCCGGGTTGTGGGTTTCATTTAGATAAGGGACAAGTACAAAAAGAGTATGAAAATGCATACACTCACTATAAAACGTTTCGAATATCATCTGCTAAATTAGTTAAATGTTAAATGTCATTAATGTAATAATCACACCGGGAGGCACAAACACATCCAGATCAATATTCAAAGACAGGTCTTGAGTCATACAAAAAACAATACAACAATAAAGAAGTCTTAATTAGAATACAGTTTGTTTTAGATGGAAAACTCCAGGTTTTCATTAATGCACAACATGTTGGAAATTGTTTCAGTGTGTGTTCTTCACTTTGGTGCCTAATGAACATGACCCTGGTGACCCCATGTAACCCCGCTTGGATAACCTTCTGACCTCGACTGTAAACCTCCTCAGGGCCGCTTTTGGCCTTACACAGGCTGATGCGGGCCCTCCTGGCTGTGGGGAAATACTCTGGCAGACTGACATCCAACACCTGGTGGTTCAACGGGTTGCTGTCTGGAGGACACACACACACACACACAAGAAACTAAGAATTTCTTTTGAAGAAAGGATGTAAAAATAGTATAGACTGTTATTTATTAATTATTTCTAACATCTGCTAATCTGTGTATGTGACCAATGAACTGATTATAATATACAATTTTATATTAATGAATACAGTTGAAATAATTGTAATCTTGGTCCTTATAAACCAGGTAATTTCATCCCTGAATGCTAATTGGCATAGTATGTAAGTAAAAAGGAACAAGGGGGTGTGGTATATGGCCAATATACCACAGTTCTTAGTCACAGCACATCGCGGAATGCCATAGTTGTGGTATTCAGTCTCATATACCATGGCTATAAGCCAATCCACATTCTAACCACCTGGCTTATAAGTAAGCAGTAAGGCACAAGAGGGTGGGGGTTATAGCCAACATACCACAAACCCCAAGGTGCCTTATTGTGCTAATGAACCAATTAACAACATACATAGAGCAGTAAAAAGGGATGTGATGTCATACCCATTGTATATGGTCTCATAAACCACGGCTATCAGCCAATCACCATTCAGAATCCTAGCCATGCGGTTTATAAGTGCGTGTATGCCATGGGAATGACGTAACATTAGTTTTTACTGTTGCAATTGTGTTAGTAACCAGTTCATAATAGCCATAAGGTAACTGGATGTTGTGGTATATGGCCATGTATTTTGGGAGCGCCACATCAACGTTCACCTTGGCCGTCTAATATTGGCATGCAAGCAGTTGTTTCCACGCATACATGGCTTCACTGATTGTACACAGGAATCAGGCACTTGTTGTAGAACGGTAATGTGCCTAGTATAGCGCGGTAATGCGCCTAGTGCAGTGCAGTAATGCGCCTAGTATAGCGCGGTAATGCGCCTAGTGAAGTGCAGTAATGTGCCTGGTATAGCGCGGTAATGCGCCTAGTGTAAATTGACAACAGTTGAAGCTTCCCAATTGTGTGATATGTGCGTAGGAAGTTTCACGCGCATAGTGATTTGTACGCGCGCAGTGTATTTCTGGGCTTAAAGGGAAGACAAAATGCTGAAGTGCTCCACTGTGTGGGAGCGCTTTAAATTAAATGAAGATAAGACAAAGGCATTTTGTCAGATAGGTGATTTGAAACTGGCCTACCACTGTCGGACAACAAGTTTAAAAATATCACCTGAATGCTGTACTAAGTTCTAAGTTGCTGTTACAAAATACAACTATTTTGTAACTTTAAGTTCTAAAGTTACAAAATAGTTGTAACTTTAACACGAAATGCAAAACATGAAAAATCGGTTAACATGAAATAATATTCTGGTCCCAACAAAATGCAATGTAATTTCATACATTTATTTTCTTTTAACATGAAGCAAATAATGCTTAACACAAAAAGATTTCACTCTCTACTGTCTGGTTGTGCATTATTGTGCAGTACCTTTTGTTTTACGCAGCGTGAGTGTTTTGTTCAGCAATAAACCTGCGTTTGTGCAACCTCCTGCGACTGGCTCTCCCTCCTTCCGCACGTAATATTGGGATTCATTTGTTTATTTGCAAGATTGAAAAGATATTGTTTGTTTATTGAAATGTGTGTTTTGCTGCTGTTATTACTGCGCTAATTGCGCTACCTACACACAATAGCCCATAATGACAAAGTGAAAACACATTTTTACAAGTGAGTGCACATTTTTTTAAAATAAAGAACTGAAATACACCAATCAGCCATAACATTATGACCACTGACAGGTGAAGTGAATAACACTGATAATCTCATTATCATGGCACCTGTCAGTGGGTGTGATATATTAGGCAGCAAGTGAACATTCTGTTCTCAAAGTTGATGTGTTAGAAGCAGGAAAAATCAGCAAGTGTAAGGATCTGAGTGACTTTGACAAGGGCCAAATTGTGATGGCTAGACGACTGGGTCAGAGCATCTCCAAAACTGCAGCCCTTGTGGGTGTTCCCGGTCTGCAGTGGTCAGTACCTATCAAAAGTGGTCCAAGGAAGGAAAAGCAGAGTACCGGCGAGAGGGTCATGGGCGTTCAAGCCTCACTGATGCACGTGGAGATCGAAGGCTGGCCCGTGTGGTCCAATCCAACAGACGAGCTACTGTAGCTCAAACTGCTGAAAAGGTTAATGCTGGAACTGATAGAAAGGTGTCAGAACACACAGTGCATCGCAGTTTGTTGTGTATGGGGCTGCGTAGCCGCAGACCAGTCAGGGTGCCCATGTTGACCCGTGTCCACTGCAAAAAGCACCTACAATGGGCAAGTGAGCATCAGAACTGGACCAAAGACCAAGGTGGCCTGGTCTGACAAACCACGTTTTCTTTTACATCACGTGGATGGCCGGGTGCGTGTGCGTCACTTACCTGGAGAACACATGGCACCAGGATGCACTATGGGAAGAAGGCAAGCTGGCGAAGGCAGTGTGATGCTTTGGGCAATGTTCTGCTGGGAAACCTTGGGTCCTGCCATTCATGTGGATGTTACTTTGACATGTACCACCTATCTAAGCATTGTTGCAGACCACGTGCACCCTTTCATGGCAACGGTATTCCCTGATGGCATTGGCCTCTTTCAGCAGGAAACCAAAAACAATAGACTGGACATGATTTAGAAAGACACAAATCTGTTTATATGAGGCCCAACACTTCACAGGGCCCGTCAGAGCAAAAAACAAACCATGAAGTCCAAGGAACTCTCCATAGACCTCTGAGATA
Organism: Esox masquinongy; assembly: GCA_016801175.1. Classification (NCBI taxonomy): domain Eukaryota; kingdom Metazoa; phylum Chordata; class Actinopteri; order Esociformes; family Esocidae; genus Esox; species Esox masquinongy. The sequence continues at coordinate 11,195 of JACXGI010002421.1, read as the reverse complement.
GAATTATGTGGAGATAAAGATCTGGGGAAGGTTCTAAAAAACTGACGAAGCATTGAAAATTCCCAGGAGCACAGTGGGCTCCATTATTGACAAATGGAAGTTCGGAACAACTGAAGACTCTTCCTAGATCTGGCTGTCCGGCCAAACTAAGTAAATGGGCGAGAAGGGCCTTGGTCAGGGAGGAGACTAAGAACCCAATGGCCATTCTAACAGAGCTACCAAGTTTCTCGGCAGAGATGGATAAAAGTGCCAAAAGGACAGGCAACTCTGCAGCCTTCCATCAATCAGGCCTTTATAGCACCTCCGAAGTAAAAAGCATATGACATGAGAGCATGAAAAAAGATGATCTGGTCTGATGAGACGAAAATCAACCTATTAGGCCTGATTGCCCTCATCTGGTGAAAACAACGTACCGCTCATCTCCTGGCAAATACAATTCCAACGGTGAATCATGGTGGTGGGAGTGTCATGCTATGGGGATGCTACTCGGCAGCAGGGTGTGGTCAGTGTTGAAGAAAGGATGAGCAGAGGAAAGTACAGAAAGGTCCTTCAAGAAAACCTGATCCAGAACACACAGGACCTCATACGAGGGCAAAGATTCAAAGCGAGGGCAAAGTGTCGGAGAGGAAGAGAGCACACAGCGCCACGCAGAGCAGCCGTCACACCAGGTGTGCAAAGCGGGTAGAGGCATACCCAAGAAGACTGGAAGCTGTTATCGCTGCCATTTCTACCAAGTACTGAATAAAGGGTCTGAATACTTACGTACATGAGACATCAGTTTTTTATTTTCAACACATTTCTAAAACCATGAATTTTCACTTTGTCATTATTGGGTATTGGGTACAGTCAATCAATTACAAATTGAGTTTATAACACAACAAAACATGTAGAAGGAGAATGTGTCTGAAACATTTCTGAAGGCACTGTATTTGACAACTGGAATGTTGACTAAAGGCTTAATTGGATTTTTCAATGTGGAAAACAACACTACCACAGGGGAGAAACATGAAAAATTTGCCATTAACATGGCATTTAGGAACAGCACAGCAATTGGACTGTGTATTGGTTTGGTTTGTGATACTCACCAGGGTTCTCTGTGGGTTTGAGGCCCTCCTGGCCCTTAGGCAGGAATCCCCCATTGGCCCAGTCCAGCATGGGTTTGATCTGTTCCTCTGGCCCCTCTGACTCACATGGAGGGAATGTCTTCTCAGCCCGCAAACTTGCCATCTTAGAGAGGGAGAGGAGTTGAGGTGAGAAAAAAAGGGAAGGAAATAGACGAATTGGAAGGATAGATAGGGGGAAGAAAAAAAGGAGTAGGAGAAAGAGGAATGGCATAGTGAGAGTGGAAAAAGGAAATGAAGAGAAACCATTATCAGCCTTACTAATAAAAAAAACAATTATGCTAATAGGCAGCTGCACTAGAGCTCTGCACAGGCATGACATGTCAATCCAGGCCAGGGAGACAGACAGAAATACAGGCAAACATACAGACAGACAGGGAGGCCTTCAGACAGACAGGGAGACACACAGACAGACAGGGACACACAGGGAGACATACAGACATACAGGGAGACCGAGACACACACAGACAGACAGGGAGACACACAGACAGACAGGGATACACACAGGGAGACATACAGACATACAGGGAGACACACAGACAGACAGGGAGACACGTGCAGACATACAGGGAGACACATGCAGACATACAGGGAGACATACAGGGAGACATACAGACATACAGGGAAACACATGCAGACATACAGGGAGACACAGACATACAGGGAGACACATGCAGACATACAGGGAGGTATACCGGGAGACATACGGACATACAGGGAGACATTCAGGGAAACACATGCAGACATACAGGGAGACATACAGACATACAGGGAGACACACAGACATACAGGGAGACACGCAAACATACAGGGAGACATGCAGACATACAGGGAGACATACAGACATACAGGTAGACACATGCAGACATACAGG
>JACXGI010002420.1:16673-73914 GCA_016801175.1 Esox masquinongy | reverse complement strand
CCTTAAGACTACAGAGGTATATGAGCTGGAGGCTGCCCACCTTCCTTAAGACTACAGAGGTATATGAGCTGGAGGCTGCCCACCTTCCTTAAGACTACAGAGGCATATGAGCTGGAGGCGAAATCTGCTACGACACATCAGTGGTTTGAGGTTTCTGTTGTGCATTATCCCGCCCAAGTCATAATAGATAAATAATAAGTGTAGCTTAAGTGTGTGTCTGTTTGTGTGTGTGTGTTTGAGTGCATGTAACAAATAATATTACAAACCGTGAGGTTTAAACCCTGAAGGGGCATAGCAAACCCCTCATGCCTTAAATAATACATCGTATTTATACAGCACTTCTAAGGGCAAATGTCACTTGTGTGTGTGTGTGTGTGTGTGTGTGTGTCCACTCCCCTAGTGAGCCTGTGTGCACCTCTTAACCTCAAACACACACAGACTGTGTTAGGTTCCAGCTTAGCTGCCTGTCTGAGGTGCGTTATCCTATTTATTGGGAAGCACAGTCGTGGGGTGAATAGCCAAGTCTTCTGCGCTCGGTTCTATGCTGCAGTGTATATAAACAAAACTGCAGTCCATATTAACAAAACTGCAGCTCCTCTCAGCAGAGAACCGAGCCACACCACAGAAAATAGACCCGAATCCCTGCATGGTTGTCAAGGAGACAATGTCGCGGAAGTCGTTGCGTGGAGCTTTTCAAAAGGCTTTTCCTTGAGCTTCGAAATTCAAGTAGCCTCTTAAAGAATCAGACACCACTGCAAATTATACCTGTGAGGATTAATAGGAAACAGAGTTTTTGTGATAAAGGAAACTGAAAATACATATTACCCAGGTGAAAAATGAATATATTTACATTTATTTAAAATAGTACATTAATACATGGAACGTGAAGTATTTGTCAAGGTTGTAAGTATTTATTTTCAGACCAGTATATTAAACATTCTCTAAACTGGGACAGTACAAGCAAAGTACAGCAAAAAAAGCAAAATCATTGTAAAACAAGTATTTATTCAACTTGAATGATAATACAACCAATCAAGTAAAATGTTTTACCCTAAATGCATTTCGAAGTGACTCATTTTAATCACTTTCTATATTTTAGAGTTATTTTTCCACTTGGGTAGACCTTGTTTTCTTCTTTGACAAGTATTGAACAATAAAAGCACTATTCAAACCACCCACACTGGAATCGATACGCAATCTGGGCCCAAATCTATTGTGTTGGCCCTACTGAAAAAAATGCTAATTGGAAACATAAGACGGCTCCACGTTAGAGATGTGGGGAGGAAATGTACAGTGCGACCACCAGGCCCTACCGCTAATGTTGCAAGAATCCTCCAGCCACCAGGTCCCATCGCTAACGTTGCACAGCCAGCTGCGTAGCACATCCATAAACCTACAGGTAGCCGTTTTGATTCCAAACATCCCGTGAGGATGGCTGAACCCCATGTTACACCATGTTTCCTGTAAAGTGCATCACATTTGATCAACAGAGCCTCATCGTGCCATGTTGGATCACATTCCAACTTCAGCCACTCAGTACCGCTACGGCGCCATGACATTTGACATCTCAAACAGAGTTCATCGTCATTGATCGATCATGTTTTTTTCTTAGATGAAAATCGACATTTTGGCAAAATATGATCACATATTAGTGCTTGTTAGAAATGTGTGACCTGCACAGGTTAAAGCCTGTTTTTTTGTGTACAGGACATAATTTTCTTCATTTTTTTATACTGCTGTATAAGAACTGTGTAATGTACACAAAAAGTGGAGACGTCTTGGGAAGAAAATCGCCATGGAAAGAAAATTGTATCCTGTAAAATTAAATCCTGCAACACGAAAAAAACTGCCTTTTATGTGTGCAGGTCACACATTTTTAATGAGCTAATAGCGTACATGGGACAAAGACCTGCTTTACTGTGTTGGCAACTGGTGCCCTTTTCAGCATTGTCATTCCAATTGAGGGCTTCCACAAAAGATCAGTCCTCTGTCTATTTCTATGAGGCATAGACTAACAAGGCCTACTGAAAGATACAGCTAGCCTAAGGGTTTTGCGCTAAGCAAACCATAGTAAGGTTGACAAACTACACCAAGCTCCAACATCCACCTGTTTCTAAGCACAACGAGAAAGCTATCGCTTAGCCTGAAACACATCTTCTGCCCTTTCACGCTGTGTTGAACCCACACACACACTGCACATTCTATTCCGCACAGTTACCTTTTTACGGTCCTAATTATCTTGGTAGGTGTACTTGTTGGTTTATGACATTGGGCTGAGTCTTGCCTAAGTACAGGCCGTAGCTGTGGTATATTGGCCAAATACTACAGTTCCTCAGGGCCTCGTAGCTTGAACATACCTTCTCTTTAGCCGGCTGTTCTACCTGTTTACAGAGTTTACGTGAGGCTAGTTCACCCTGCCGATGGCGCTGAAAGTCAAGGACCCGCATCCCCTTCAATGCCCTCCTTCCGCGTAAAAACCTCATAAAGCTTAGAGTCGTTATACGGCTTTGCGGCGTGATTCATGTACACTGGAAGGCGCTAATACCTGAGTGAAGTAAGAGTGGATAGGAGCCGGGCGAAAGGAGATGGGCACCATTATGCCCCGGACATAAAACTTTACTGCGCTCGACATGGGACACGCTGAGGTAATTGAAAACAATATAAACAATACATAAAGTCAGGCCGGACAGGAGATGGCGCATTCGTTTCAACTGGGGGTGGGGGGGTAGTGGAGGAAATGAGCGTTTGTGTGTGTATGTCTTTGTGCGTTTGCCTACACCGCTCGGAGTGCAGCAGTCCAATTTCACTCCTGGATATTGGATTATCGCTGGCGTGAGTGACGGTGGAGACAGTGAAAGGAAGGGAAGGGAGGGAGAGATAGAGACAGACACGGCTGACTGCAGGTCCCCAGCTGTGGAGAGCAACTACCCCAACACCCGCAGTCCTCGAGTGAGCTGACACAGTGGATCAGCTGCTTAGAGGGGATCCTTTGATCTGAGGGACACAGGGCAGATCAATTAAAACACAGTCCTATGCGGTCAGGATGCTGCGATCTGCAGATAGAGGTAGGTTGTTAGCTCAGCTCTAAAAAAAAAAAAAATATAGAAAATCTCCACAGCCTCTTCAGAGGTTTTGGGGGTGGGTGCAATATCTGTAACAGCCCATTTTCAACTCCCTGTTACTAATGAGAAGAGTGCTCGGGACATTTCCTGTGTCATCAATTGTTTAATTCCCCCCTTCTCCCTCCCTCCCCAGTCTCTCTCCCTCTTTCCATAGCTCTTTGTAAGAGCCAAGTAGAAGGTCTTGGCATGGGTATAATTAAGGAAATGGACAGCTGTGTTGTTTCTTTTAATGTATCCGCCCTGTTCTGCGGTTCCACTCGCTCGCCTCAGCCAGCGCTCACCCCATTTCAACCGTTTCCGGGAGAAACCGTTTCCCGTATAAAAGTGGCTCGTTGATTGCTGTAGGGACATCACACTGCCCATCTGACTTCATAGTGCGAGGGATGGGGTGGCTATGTTTAGCTGAGCGATGTTTCTTCGGGACGATTTGTCATCGATACAGCCATCCGTTTTGGAGTTGGCCCCAATTGCCCTGGTCTCCTTTTCTTTTAGTCCCTCTTTCTCTCTCCATCTCAATTTAATTAAACATACTGCAATGAAATATTAAGTAAAACATAAAAACAGGAATTCACAAATGTTTTCTGATACAGCAATAAAAAATATAGTGGTCATTTAAAACAGAACATTTATAATACAACACGTTACAGTTCACTTTAATTTGGAATGAATGGTGCTGGGGCCCCATGTCTTTTAAAGAAAAGAGGAAAAACCTCTTTTAGGCACGGAGTGAGATGAAGTCCGTCTGACCTTAGAGCTGTCCGTCAAACCATATAGCTGTCCATTAAATCTTATAGCTGTCTATCAAACCTTTGAGCTGCCTCTTAACCTTAGATAGAGCTGTCCATCAAACCCTAGATAGAGGTATCTATTAATCCCTTGAACCATCCCTCAATAATTAAAGTTGTCTACCAAACCCTAGAGCTGTCCTTCAAATCCTAGATAGAGGTATTGATGAAACTCTAAATAGAGCCATCCATCAACCCATATAACAGTCTATCAAAACCTAGATAGAGATTTCCATCAAAACATAGAACTGTCCATCAAAGCCTAGAGCGTTTTGTAAAATGCAGAGGGGTTCATCAAACCGTAGAGTTGTTCTTGAAACCAAGGAGCTGTCCATATAATGTGCTTGTTTACAACGAGCTATTTAAAAAGAAAAAAAACAATCAAAACGTTGTTCCATCACCAATGTTTTAAAGAACCAATTAAGAACCTTCACAAACATCTAGTCCCACTTTTGCTCTAGAGTCCACCCATGTATCAAATCACAGAGTCGTCCATCAAACACTCACCCATCCTCCCAGCACCTGGGTCCTCAGTGAACAGCACCAATATGGGAAATGCATGTGCAGACAAACAGCAATTATGGCATTCCTATACTTGGAGAGACTCAAAAAACCCTGCCAAAAAATGCTCTTCCAACACGGCACCCATATCTAAGATTCAAAAAAATCTAACCCACTTTCTATGAAGACAATACTAAGCCTGATCACTGCTGCCGTTGTGATGGCAATGGCAGAAAGAATGCAGCAAGGGGGAAAATGTTTTTACCAGTAAATGTCAGCCCCTAATAATTATTTCCATCTAATTCTTTATTCACCTTACACACAGCAGGTATGTGTTTGTGTGTTCGTGTCTTATAGCCGGGGGAGTGACATTTACGTGCCGCTAACTGCTTTGACCCCCTTTTCATATGTACATATGCAGCGCAGGAAATGCATTTTTAGCTCGTCTGGATAATAGACACGAGCGATAATAAAGGTCAGCTGTTGTCAGCACTTAATGCCTTGACCTTTCCACTTTGAAAGGGGGATAAAGCGAGACAGTGAAAGTGGGAGAGGGAAGGAGAGTGAGTGTCATTGAGATGGAGAGGTAATGAGACAGGGAGGAGGTAAGGAAAAGGATTCTTAAGTTTTTGTCTTCTAAGTGACCCATGTATGTATTTAAACTGCTGCTTGGAAAGGAATAAATCTGATTTTTATACACCTCAGACACAAACTGTAATAGGATTGGTAGACAACACCTCTCAATCCTGTTCTGAACTCATTACCAGAAGTGTATACAGGTTCGCGATGAGCTCGAACACTAAACATCTCTCGATAAAGCTACACGTACACAGGGATTCAATGTGTCCCGTGCTCTAATCTATCCTCGATGAATGCGTCTCAAGGAGACGTGTGGCGATGCCTCCAAAACAAAATGTCACACGCCGAAAGCCTGTGCTTTAAAATGAACACTTGGCTGTTGCTATCCTCAGGCCGGGACACAGTGTGAAGACAACGTGAAATGCCAGCATGCGTGTGAGACGTCCGCCCAGCTGCTGGTTCAGAATTAATGACACAATTAGCAGTTGGCATTAGCATGGCCATTGCCCCCTTCTGCCTATGTGTACGTGCACTTCTAAGACTGTGAGTCTTAGAGGGCGTGTGTGGGCATGAGTGAATGTGCATTGGTTCTTTTTCACGCAACTCAAGGAACTCACTTACCTTTGCCACTTTGACGGCAAGGTCTAATCGAAGGACAATTGATGTATTGAAACTAGCAACAATGTCCATGTTAATGTCCTTGCGGTAACTGTCCTGCACCTGATGAATAGGATGCAATGTTTTGTTTTGCAAATCCAATTAGATTGCACCCCGTTTATGAATGGATTGAAAACTGGCCACTAGGGGCGACGGTGAGTATCTGTTCGAGCGTAGTAGGCTGTTCGTTTGCTGGGGTGTTGCTACGGTCAAAACAGTGAGCTACATAGGAAATATAGTCAGTTGGGGCACAGGCTGGTTATGTCTTGCAGGCAAAGTCAAAACGGCCATTAGCGCTTGCACGCAATGTATTAATTTATCTAATTACTTTATTCAGGGAACGCACATAACTTCTGGCCCACGGGTCTGCGATTAACGACACCTCAGAGCCAACTGTTTTAACAGGCATTTGAATAAAAAACTATAACTTATGATTCCAATTAATATTGGCTTGGTGTAATTTCGGCGGTGGGGTGGCGAGTTGCGGCAAACCTATTGCCCTTGAGCCGCCATGACGTATTCGCATTAAATAATCACAGCAAAGTAAATAAAACTCAACTTAATAAAGAAACAGACATTTAACAACCTTCAACACGTCCTCTTTATTCAGTCCCAGTCACTTAGTTTTTTAAAAGATTTAGGAACAATCTAGGATCTGCTTCCCTTCACCCAATCCTAACCTTTACCCTTTGTGGGGAAAATGCTAAAATGACTCAAGATCAGTGGGGCTAATTAACTCTGTACACCCCAGTGGTTCAGTATAGGGGCAATGTCTGTCTAAAGAATGTCTGTTGAGGTAAAAAAAAACGACATATTACATTTGAAGAGGTTCAAATGTAATACTAGGGCTGGTGGTGGGGAGTTAAGAGGTCATTTTTTCCAATTTGCTTGTTGACCACGAACAGGCCCTATTAGCTGACCGGACTGGATGCTTGATTGTCAGGTAACAGCCTTTTAAACCACCCCAAAAAATTTAGATTCACTTCAACATCAGACACAATAATGTACATGTTGCCAACTTAGCATGATTCAGAACTACTATTTTGACGTCAATAGGGCCACTATAGAAATGTACGCACTCACTACAGTAAATCTCTCTGGGTAAGAGCATATACAGATGCTTACCAGCCATACGTTTTTCAGAAATAAACAGAAGCTCAGCAAACTCTCTCAATGGTATCAGTATGATTTCAATGGCTTAGAGATTTGGTGTAAAAACTCTGTGAAATATATGGTTCCGTATATTCGCAAGATATCAAGAAAAAAGAGGCAAACATCAAGTCGACGTAAAAGAGAAAACCTGTTGCTTGTGCGTGCGCCTTTGCTTGTGTTTTTTCATTGATCTACCAATTTCAACCCAGCTATAATTTCTGGAACCAATATACCTGAGTAATTTTCTTTCAGGTTATAGAGCAATCATCTACATCCACCAATGACTTGTTCTTTTTTCCTCTAAGCAAAAAAACATGATAATAGCATTAATGCTAACTGGTGTGTATCTTTTATGGGGGGTGGTGGTTTTTCTAGGACAAGATTCTTAAGAATCTCCCCGTATTACACAACACATGCCACTTCTGCTCAAAATTTCCTCGTAATGCAGGTGCGTCCCCACAATGTTGTTTCTGCTCAAAATCGAAATAATTATGCAAGTCCCCGCAATGTCAGTTCTGTTCATTTTATCCTCCTAATGCATGTAATTTCCCACAATTTCAGTTCTATTCATTTTATCCTCCTAATGCATGTAATTCCCTACAATGTCAGTTCCATTCATATGTTCCTGCATTTTAATGGGATGGGCAACTAGATCCAAAAATCAACTACAGGGAGATTTTTGGCTGAGTGTATGGGCGGAGAACCAGAATAAAATTCTAAATATTTTCAAGAACTATTTTCCAATTTATGTTACTGAGGGGCCCACCAAATCCCCTGTGGGCCAGTGTTGGCCCTTGAGCCAGGGGTTGCAGACTCCTATCCTAATAAGCTCACAAGTCAGTTCTACACATAATCCATGAAGGTACCTAAAATGTCCCTTCTGCACACCTCCTCCTCACAATGACTCTGTCTCAGGGACCTGACCTCTGCGTGGAACCCACGCACCAAATGGATTTTCGTGAACCGATCTACGCTTTTGCTCTCTAAATGATGCCCATTCCTCCCCTGTTGCAGTCGTGGTGGAGAGAAGCTGAGGAGAGGAGAAGCCAACAGGGCAGAACAGACGCAAATGGATGTGCCTTCTGCTACGAGCAGCTGCAGATAAAAGTTGGAGCATACAGAGAGAAAGAAAGATAGATGGAACGAGAGAGAGAGAGAGAGAGAGAGAGACAGAGAGAGAGAGGGGCAGAGGAGGACAATGCTGGTGACTCGGCGAGGTGTGTACCAATCAGGCCAGTTTTTACCGTACCAACGGAAGAGGATGATAGCTCCTGAAAAGGAAGTGTCGAGGAAGAGACTGTGGCTGCATTCTAATGAGATAACAGTGGCCAGCCAGACACCTTGCCTAAAGGTTGTATAAACATTAAATACAGCCCAACATCTGGTATGGAGAGGAATGTAGCCATTATCTTTGACACCGAAAACAAGATAATGTGTGTATCATGCTGTCCAATTGATAGACTCAATTGAATCAAATAATAAAGGCCCTAATCTCAATTAAACCAAAAATGCTGCTCTTTTAGTCACAAGGTAATAGATGTAAGCTATTACAGGCAACAAACTATGTTTATATTATTGCTAGTATTGATTTTAAACATGGTCTTGCTGACAGAACGTTAATACTGATACTATTGTCTAATGTTTACAACTGACAATTACCGGTTTTGAGTAGAGTAGAATAGAGAGTTTATTTGACGGAATTTAAAAATAATATTATCCCTTTCACAGGTATCGGTCAAAAGCCAACTTGCACAAAAAATAAATGCCACTCTCATTCCTAATCACAACCATAACAGCCAACCTTGATTTCTGAGTCTGAAACTTCCGTTGAAATCACTGTAGTTACAGGGCTATTCAAGCCTGACTCTGCAAGGTCTTCCTACCTGCTGGCAATCATTGCCATACCTTGATACAGTGCAAAAAAAAACTGCATGAAGAAGCCGACTCAACTTAAAAACTCACAGAGATGACTACGAGGTTGGAATGTAGCTATACCAAAGTATTTTCTGGGAAGTCTCTTGAACCTATACAGTACATATGGGGAGATTATTGCATTGTTAAGTGACTGACCAAATTATCTTTATATATCTTTATATATATATATATATATATATATATACAGCGTTATGTTCAATTAGATATAAAATATGTACTGTATATATACAATAATATCAACATTTTCCCAATGTCAGGTAAACCATTCCTACTGTTTAAAAGACCCACAATTGACAGCCTGGGTTGCTGTGGAGAAGGTTAGATTGGTGCGATTTTCTCCTGTATTAATGTTGTTATTAACTTAGCTAATGCTACTGTATATGTTTAACAAGAGAGGTTTAGCTAGCCTCACTAACGCTAGCTAGGCCATTGGAGTTTGTTGCATCGGTGTCTGTCAGATCTGGACCAATCCAATAGTGAGCAGAGCCTGAGATACCCAAATCAGAGAAGGTGGAAAGTAGGTAGCTATGGTTCACAGTGTCCAAGGCAGTTGATAAATCAAGGAGGGTGAGAACACAGCTAAGAGCATTAGCTTTGGCAGTGTGATGAGCTTCTGTTACATAGAGGAGTGCAGTCTCTGTGGAGTGGCACATTTTGAATCCTGACTGGTTAGGGTTGAGGAGATTGTTCTGAGAGAGGTAAGAAGAAAGACAGCCTGCACAAGTGTCTTGGGAAGGAAAAACAGGAGGGCTACTGGCCGGTAGTTTGACATCAGAGGGGTCAGGTGATCACTAGCTAGCTGGCCATGTTCGGCGTGTAAGCAACCAGTGGGACAGCAAGGCTGAGTGAATGAGGTACAGATGTCGACAACTTTCTTTTGAAAGTGGATGACAAAGTCATCAGCAGAGAGAGAAGATGTCTGGGGAGGAGGGGGAGGGTTAAGGAGTGAGGAGAATGTGGACACGAGTTTCCTGGGGTTACCGGAAGAAGCCTGTATTTTTTTATATCAGGTGACTTTTTGTAGCAGCTAGGGAGGAAGAGAAGGTAGCCAGTAGGGATTGGAAGGATTCTAGGTAATTCTGAAGTTTTGTTTTCCTCCATTTTTGCTCAGCTGCTCAAAGTCCAATCCTGCGAGCTCACAATGAGTCACTTAGCCATGGAGCAAGAGGGGATGGCCGCCGGACCTCCACCATACTTTCCGTCATAAAAGCGTGGAAAGTAGGGTGGAAGAGGCAGTCTCTGGAGATAGAAGGGAGAAGGAGATTTTGGAGATGGGAGAGATATGATTGAGGACGGGAGGGCAGTTGGTGAGATTCAACAAGTGTTGCGGCAGAGGGGGAACAGTGGAGGGGTTGAGGAGAAAGTGTGAACGAGACAAAGTAGTGGTCAGGCGACTGGATCGGTGTAGCGGCGAGATTAGTTGACAGACAGCATCTAGTAAGGATTAGATCGAGTGCATTGCCTGCTTTGTGAGTAGGAGTTGATAAGGAAAGAGTGAGGTCAAAAATATAAGAGTGGAAAAAATAATTGGAAATAAATTACTCAAAGGCAGATGTTTGAAGGTTGAAGTCCCCCAATAATATGAGTGGCGAGCCATCATCTGTGAATTAAATGATTAGCATGTCAAGCTCATTGAGGAAACCAAAAACCCTGTGCTGACCGCACGACCAGATGCTCTTGGACTATGGGAAAACACAGCAGCAGGAGTAGCAGTATTTTCTTGGGAAATCCATGTTTCTGTAATGGCCAGGAAGTCAAGAGCCTGGAGGACAGCATACAGGCCAAGATGAATTGGGCCTTGCAGATCAACAGGGAACCCAAGATTTGAATGGCCATGGCCACAGGATTCAGAGTGACTTTTCTTTTTTAACAAGGGAAAGATAGGTATGTCGGTACAACTGATTGGGTATGATCCTCTCCTACATTCCCCAACAAACTCCCCAGAACAACTCAGTAGAACTGTCTATGTTTCGGCGACAGTCTTGACTATGCAAAAAACTCTGCAGAACTGTCTTTGTTTCAGCAACGGTCTTAGTTGCAGGCAACCACACTGCAGGACAAAATGCCACTTCAAGCTGCCACTTGAGGAAATTAAGAAAACCATTGAAAGCAGCCAAGGGAGGACCAAACCACTCCCCTACTGGCCTTGCAGTGAATTAACACAGTAAACACTACAAAAAACAAAGCAACTGCTACACAACTTCAAAGATAAACTGGCCTATTGAGAGCCAAAACAAACTACTTGATTGCTTCTAACGAGGGAGACAAAGCATTAAAAATAAAAAGGCACTTAACTTCTTCTGAGGTCAGTAGATCAGCCAAGCTCCAATGCAGCACACTGACCACCAGACCAAGTTTGTTAATGATAGCAAGTAGGGAGCACCAAACCACACCCGTACTAGCCCGGCAGTGAATTAACATAGTAAACAACAACAAAAACCATGCAACTGCTACACAACTTCACAGATTAACTGGCCTATTGAGAGCAAAAACAAACTACTCGAGTGCTTCTGCCTAGCGAGACAAAGCCAACACAGCATCAGAAAGAAAAAGGCACTTCATTTCTTCAGAGTACAGTAGATCAGCCAAACTCTGTTGCAGCACTATCCAATGAAGAACCAAACATATCTACTGAAGAACTGAACTACTAAAAGGGTTTTATTAGACATCTCTGCTGTAACAATAGGCAGCTAGATTGCCTGGTTAAGGGACGCACAGACAGAGATAATGTAACACTACAATACACAGTTGCCTGCATTGGGCCTGGTTGAGTGCTACTAATGAAAACAAATAGCACAACAGATGCATTTTATAAATGTAATATGAATAAATGATGGTTGATAAGTGGCGAGTACGGCAGAAAGGGTCAGTCAACCCACTGCCAATGTCAGGGGAAAGGCAGGTGATGGCTGAGGGAGGACAGATACAGGTTTGTTAGGAAGGTGAGAGGAGGAGGATGAATAGGAAAGATTTACAAGGGTCCAGTCAGCATCCTATGAAGTTTCTCTGAAGAAAACCAGCAAAGGGGAACTACAATATGCAGTGTGCAAAAACGGAAATCAGGTCTTCAGCAGGGAACTTCCCACAATTCATTTGATGTGATTATTTCATAACAAACACAATTTAAAGGGCTAATAAAAACTGTAAATGGCAAGTTTGACTTTTTTCTTCCTGCAAACACTTCCAGCAAACACTTTGCAGGAGCAGCAGTTGCAGAGGAAATAAAGCATAAAGCAGAGGTTTGGGTAATTGGCTGGGAACAGCTAGTGTACGAGGGAAGAGTTTAGGATTACTTTCCATGGTAACAAAGAACTTTCTACATCCCTACTTCCGCATGCCAGACGTGTATCTTCATTCGGCATCCTTTCCTTAAAACTAATCCTGACCCTTAACCATTAACTTAACCTGCCTGAATGAAAGCCTAACTCTATCCGTCCTCACGCAGTGGGCTTTGTTCAGTCAAAAATGTCAACTGTAAAATCTCTACTGTTGAAAGGATTGCAACGTCTGATACCAGCAAGAATTTGCAATACTTTTTTGATCTGCATGCATGTTGCATGATGGAGCACACCGATAGGGAATTGAGATAGCCTTTCACCAAACTGCCAAATCATTCCCAGTCAAAGGCTGAGTCACATCCCTTCCCCCCTCCCCAGGAAAGGGAACAGAATGGTAAGGCTCCATTAATCTAATGACAATGCCGCATGACTAAGATTGGCTTAGCGCAGGCATTGCTCATCCTCACTGGCTTGCCATTCACTCAGCAAGCACGGTAGCCTGCTGCCTCTGAATGGATGCAACAGGGGACAGAGAGAGAGTGCGAGAGATACTGTACACACGAGAAAGACAGAGAGAAAGTGAAAGACAGTGAATTGGGGGAGACAGAGGTAAAAGAGAGAGAGAGACATAGCTAGAGACGGGGAGGGAGAGATTAGAGACAGAGGGAGAGTGATTGAGAGTGAAAGACAGAGGGTGGATAGCAGAGAGATCAAGAGAGCGGGACAGCAGAAGAAACAATGGGCAGATTACATTCCATTTGTGTCCATGGCTTCTGTGGGACATTTCACGCACCACAATGATAAGGGGGAGATTAATAGCAATAAGAAGTGAGTCAAAACGGTGTTAACCCTCAACCATTGAGCTGTGGAACAAGAGCTTGGTTATCAAGAAAGCCACAAGCTTTAGATACGCACCAAGTCTCAGGGGGTGTTAGAAGAGAGAGAGTGGGAGGGAGAGAGAAAGAAATACAGTATGTACTGCGCCCTCCGCAATAACTGGAGCTCTTGGTGAAGACGAGCAAAATAGGCAATAAAAATGCCACTGAAGTTCTTAGTCAGCTTAATGTAACACTCAAAACAATAAAAAAAAATGGAATCATTAACTGAGGTAAACTTCTAATTCTTAATCAAGAAAGACATTTTTCACAAAAACATGCAATTTTTTGGGTTGAGGAAACAGTTCAATGTATTTCTATCAACCCACAAGACTGTTAGCATTAGCAACTGGCTAAATGTGGATGGATCAAACGTGCACACTACACCAACGGGGCAACACAGCAGGAAATAAATTGACAGATATAACGGGTTAGGTTTGTCTTTTTAAGCCAATAATGGCTCCAGGCGTGAGGCAGTGATTTAATGATGACAGTTTGAGGTTGAACGCGTGAAAAATTGCACGCACCTACTCATGAGAAGGTCAACAGCTACTGCTAGGTCCCTATCCTTCTCGCGGACACCTGCATCATGCACAGCGAAAGCCTGGATTCTTGGTGTGTTAAAAAGCTTGGTGTTTTAGCCCTGGGAGTGTGGCACGCTAGCATCCCTCTGCAGGCTTTTTGAACATCGCCTTAGGGGAGGACGGAGGGCCTAGCGGCTACTGCCTAAACCGTTAGTGCAACTCCAAGAAAACCTGTAGTCCGTGAACCTTCATTCACAAAAAGGTGATGTACGGGTGCTGGTGGAAACGAATTTCCCTGCAGGGAAGGATGGAGTGGCATTTAAGATGCAGACAGAGAGCTGGAAGTGGAGCAGAGCTGAATTGGATTGACCACTACTGGCAGGAGTATTACTGTTCAAGAAGGATGGAGGATGGCCCTAAGCTCTGTCTCGTCATCAGTCGCTCTTTCCATCTCTCTCTCTCTTCATATGTGTATATATATATATATATATATATATATATATATATATCGAACACACACAGTACTGTTCAAAAGTTTGGGGTCACTTAGGAATGTCCTTGTTTTTGAAAAAAAAAAAAATTCTTATCAAAATAACATCAAATTGTCATCAAATCAGAAATACAGTGTAGACATTGTTAGTGTGAAATAACTATTGTAGATGGAAACGACTGATTTTTAATGGAATACCAACATACCAATCAGTACAGAGGCCCATTATCAGCAACCATCAGTCCTGTGTTCCAATGGCATGTTGTGTTTGCTAATCCAAGTTTAGCATTTTAAAAGGCTAATTGATCATTAGAAAACCCTTTTGCAATAATGTTAGCACAAAAATGTTAGCTGAAAACTGTTATGCTGATTAAAAAAGCAATAAAAACTGGCCTTCTTTTGACTAGTTGAATATCTGAAGCATCAGCAATTGTAGGTCCCACGACAGGCTTAAATTGGCCTCTTACAATGTTGTGCACTACTCTCTTTCACAGAGCAGCACAAGCTGGCTCTGTTTAGAAAGGGGAGTGGGAAGGCCCGGTGCACAATTGAGCAAGATGGTACATACATGACATGATACGTTAGTGTCTAGTTTGAGAAATTAACAGGTGCCTACCAGGTCCTCAAATATCAGCTTCAGTAAACAGGACCCGCAAAACACCCATCTCAATGTCAACAGTGAAGAGGCGACACCGGGATGCTGGCTTTCTAGGCAGAGTTGCAAAGAAAAAGCCATATCTCAGACTGGCAAATAAAAAGAAAAAAATAAGATGGGCAAAAACACATTGTATAGAGGAAGATTGGAAAAAATGTTATGGACAGACGAAACTAAGTTTGAGGGGTTCAGATACCTGACGATTTCTGCTGCCCCCCTCCCCACCCCGGGTTGTCCCTGTCCTTGTCCATCTGGTCATGCTTCCGACCTGGACTAGTTTTAAATAGACTCTGGACTCAGCCCACATGCATTTATTCATTATTACAATTTGTTCTCTTAATATGTTCACCCGGCACAGCCAGAAGAGGACTGGTCACCCCTCTGAGCCTGGTTCTTCTCTAGGTTTCTTCCTAAATTTCGACCTTCTTAGGGAGTTTTTCCTAGCCACTGAAATTCAACACTATTGTTGTTTGCCCCTTGGGGTTTAAGGCCGGGTGTTTTGTAAAAGCACTTTGTGACAACTGCTGATGTAAAAAGGGCTTTATAAATACATTTGATTGATTGATTGATTCAGATCACAAAGAAGAACATTCTTGAGATGCAGACCAAACAAAATTACGTGGGAGGAGTGCCTGATGCCATCTGTCATGCATGGTGGAGGCAATGTGATGGTCAGGCGGTGCTTTGGTGGTGTTAAAGTGGGAGATTTGTTCAGGGTAAAAGGGATCTTGAAGAAGGAAGGCTATCACTCCATTTTGCAACGCCATGCCATACCCTGTGGATGGCACTTGATTGGAGACAATTTCCTCCTACAGAACAATGACTCAAAGCACAGCTCCAAACTATGCAAGAACTATTTACAGAAAAAACAGTCAGCTGGTATTCTGTCTATAATAGAGTGGCCAGCACAGCTCAATAGGGTTCTGGTGACAGCACAGTCACCAGAACCCTATTGAGCTGTTGTGGGAGCAACTTGACCGTACGGTCCTTATGAAGTGCCCATCAAGCCAATCCAACTTGTGGGAGGTGCTTCAGAAAGTTGTGATGAAATTGCTTCCGATTACCTTAACAAATTGACAACTACAATGCCACAGGTCTGCAAGGCTATAATTGCTGCAAATGGAAGATTCTTTGACGAAAGCAAAGTTGAGGGGCACAATTATTATTTCAATTAAAAACCATTATTTCTAACCTTGTCAATTACTATATTTCCTTTTTTTCCCTTTTTTTGCTATATTTCCTATTTAAACTCATTTCATGTATGTAAACAAGGACATTTCTAAGTGACCCAAACATTTGAACGGTAGTGTGTGTGCGCGTGTGTGTGTGTATATATATATCCCTCCTTTTCTCCATGTCTTTCCATGTCACTCTCCATCTCTTTCTGACTTCCTCATTTTCAGACTTGTACTTCATTGAAATGTATGCCCTGTCGCCCTTCATCCTATACAGTCTGGTGTCTCCGATGATCAGAGAGAAGGCTGACTTCTGTAAAGGAACATGCTGTCCTCTATGCTGGGAGCCGGCGTCTGCGTGGGCTTGTGTGATTGCGTGTGTACCTATAGTATGTTTGCGCCTGTGCGCGAGCATGTACGTGTATGCATATCTACGTGTGAGTTTCCATCGGGCCTACGTCTCTGTGTGCCTGCGTATGTCTGACCGTGTTGCGCGCGTGTGGATGTGTGTCCTTGCGATGCTGGTGAAACAGAGATAATGGCCAACCCGCTGCAGGCCCAACTTTCAAGGACGTGGACTCTGAAGCAAATATGGAAATTCAGGCTGTTTCATAAACACCACCATTTCCTCGTATCAAACAACACGTCATCGTTGGTCGTGCTACCTAGCAACAGACAAGTTGTAAAAGTCTATTTTAGCTTCAGCTTTAGTCGCCTCAATGCTGGTGACAAATACTCTTGAAATACTTTGTACCTGCTAAAATGGTCGTGTTCTCAAAACGACGACACACACAGGAAATGCATTGTGGCCTGAATAGAAGCATCCAAGCTCCACTGACATCCCAGTTTACAGTTTGTTATACAGAACACTTGTGATGGAACCGAAAATGTCAATTCTATGTTTATTTACATATTCATTGATTCTTCATTATTTATAGACATCTATACCTATGTACTTAATTTCTATCCTACAGTAGTAGGCAATCATTGGAATGTTAACGGTAAACATTTGTTTTGGTAAGGTGTGAATGCAGGGACAAAAGGTTTACTTGTTATGGCCTAGCTGGCATGTTTCTCAAGATAACACCACTCTGTCATATGAGATGGCCCCAGAACAGATTGGAATGTGTCCCTAATTGATATGGGGTCTGTTCTTCAGGACTAGTTTTTGTTATCCTTAGGTCAGTAAACCACACCCAACTTTGGGTAGGGGATATAAACCAGAGTGGAGTTTGGGAAAGCTGTCTTGCATTTTCCTCACTCCTGCCTGCATCTACAGTGAGGGAAAAAAGTATTTGATTCCCTGCTGATTTTGTACATTTGCCCACTGAGAAAGAAATTATCAGTCTATAATTTTAATGGTAGGTTTATTTGAAGAGTGTGAAACAGAATAACAACAAAAAAATCCAGAAAAACGCATGTCAAAAATTGATTTGCATTTTAATGAGTGAAATAAGTATTTGACCCCTCCGCAAAACATGACTTAGTACTTGGTGGCAAAACCCTTGTTAGCAATCACAGAGGTCAGACGTTTCTTGTAGTTGGCCACCAGGTTTGCACAAATCTCAGGAGGGATTTTGTCCCACTCCTCTTTTTAGATCTTCTCCAAGTCATTAAGGTTTCGAGGCTGACGTTTGGCAACTCGAACCTTCAGCTCCCTCCACAGATTTTCTATGGGATTAAGGTCTGTAGACTGGCTAGGCCACTCCAGGACCTTAATGTGCTTCTTCTTGAGCCACTCCTTTGTTGCGTTGGCCGGGTGTTTTGGGTCACTGTCATGCTGGAATACCCATCCACTAACCATTTTCAATGCCCTGGCTCAGGGAAGGAGGTTCTCACCCAAGAGTTGACAGTACATGCCCCGTCCATTGTCCCTTTGATGCGGTGAAGTTGTCCTGTCCCCTTAGCAGAAAAACACCCCCAAAGCATAATGTTTCCACCTCCATGTTTGACGGTGGGGATGGTGTTCTTGGGGTCATAGGCAGCATTCCTCCTCCTCCAAACACAGCGAGTTGAGTTGAATTGCCAAAGAGCTTGATTTTGGTCTCATCTGACCACAACACTTTCACCCAGTTCTCCTCTGAATCATTCAGATGTTCACTGGCAAACTTCAGACGGGCCTGTACATGTGCTTTCTTGGGCAGGGGGACCTTGCGGACGCTGCGGGATTTCAGTCCTTCACAGTGTAGTGTGTTACCAATTGTTTTCTTGGTGACTATGGTCCCAGCTGCCTTGAGATCATTGACAAGATCCTCCCATGTAGTTCTGGGCTGATTCCTCACTGTTCTCATGATCATTGTACCTCCACGAGGTGAAATCTTGCATGGATCCCCAGACCAAGGGAGATTGACAGTTCTTTTGTGTTTCTTCCATTTGCGAAGTGTTGTCACCTTCTCACCACGCTGCTAGGCAATGGTCTTGTAGCCCATTCCAGCCTTGTGTAAGTCTACAATCTTGTCCCTGACATCCTTGGACAGCTCTTTGGTCTTGGCCATGGTGGAGAGTTTGGAATCTGATTGATTGATTGCTTCTGTGGACAGGTGTCTTTTATACAAGTAACAAACTGAGATTAGGAGCACTCCCTTTAAGAGTTTGCTCCTAATCTCAGCTCGTTTCCTGTATAAAAGACACCGGGGAACCAGAAATCTTTCTGATTGAGAGGGGATCAAATACTTATTTCACTCATTAAAATGCAAATCAATTTACATTTACATGTGTTTTTCTGCATTTGTTTGTTCTTATTCTGCCTCTCACTGTTCAAATAAACTTACCATTAAAATTATAGACTGATCATTTCCTTGTCAGTGGGCAAATTTACAAAATCAGCAGGGGATTAAATACTTTTTTCCCCTCACTGTACATTCTCCGGGGGACTTTCTATCCTTGATACTTGTACTGTAATTGTAATACTCTCTTTATATATTAAATTAATTGGTTACATTACTTGACTATTTGGAATTCATCTTAAAAGGGTCAAAATCCAGTTCCTTCACTTGCATACGGATCAAAGACATCCTTTTGTTTGTGTGTGTGTGTGTGTGTGTGTGTGTGTGTGTGTATGGGGGTGGGTTAAATGGGGCTGAGTTCTGTCTGCTTCCTGACCTATGATCGAAACGTAGAATAATCGAATGAGAGGTTCACATTTTCCCAAGGCGAGGTCTCAAACAATCAACAACAAAATCACACCAAAAATATATATTTATGTAAAAGTCGTTGATGGCTACCGTCTTGTTTAGATTTCTTGGCATAACATAGGAACTTTTTAGTTCAATTAATAACATTTGTTCATTTGTTTGAGGTCACATGGGCGACTCTGGCTCGTAACACGAGACAGGTGTAACAGGTATATCAATTAGGAACATTTTCTTAAGTAACTCCTTTGCAGTTCAATTCTATTTTTGGGGACATCCAATTCATTGATACGATGCTCACTATCAACAAAACCATGTCGACAGTTATTAGTCTGTAACCTAGCTAATGTTAATTGCAGATGGAAAACAAGTTTATGCTTGATCGAAGTTCTTCTTGTCAAGTTCTTTTTGAGCTTCTGTGCTATGCCTCGTTTAGGCTACAGGTGATAAAACGTGCTGCTAAACAGCAAACCTGCCTGTTAATGTGGACCAAAATGTTATTGGGCTAATTTCTGATTTCTGAAATGCTGTGCAAGTACTTTTAGTTGTTTATGCATGGACATTTCAAATTAAGTGAATGCATTAGACCTTCATTTTCAAACATGAAAGCTCACTCAACTATAATGTCATCAAATACCTGCCTGGCTTACAGCAGTGTAGCTATTAATGAAGCATAAGCTGTGATATGTGCGTTTGTGAGTTTAGACTAGTATCTGCAGCTGAATAACACACCTGCTTGACACAACGGACAAACATCTTGCTGGGTTTATTTCTAAAAGAAGGAATTATTTCAATCCAAAACGCTGTACAGTGAGTAAGCCAGAAGTCTTTATGCTGTTAGGGAAAAGAACTATGTGATATAACATAAAAATGATCTAATGCACTATAAACAAGGTTTAGGATGATGCAAGCCCATGAGATGATAGAATACCCTTCAGGCGTGGTTCCCGGCCTTGAAGTGACAGCTTCATTCATGGTGACGTGCGCTGAGTTACATTGTGCTCGAGGTCGGAAAGCCAGCCGAGCTTATGGCAACACTTTATTGTCCAATGGTGGCCTCTCTGAGTCGCCGGGTACTACATGGAGAAGGCGTGTTCGTGCGTATATCCCATAATCCAACTGAAAAATTCCATTCCAGATGATTTAGTCTAATCTAACGCGAACCGATGAATTAGGGTTCAGAGAACCTAAGGCGCGTCAAACATGCGTGGTATAGAACTGACCGCGTGGAAAAACGGACGTCCCTCCCGGTTTGTAACTCAAAAGCTGCTGTCATCTGACTCATCTCTCTCTGTCTTCCTCACCCCACCTCCCCCTTCTTTCCCGGACAAAAAAACACACTTCCTCTCTCCCACCCTAATTTGTTATATGTTTACTACATGTGCGCTAGATATTTACCGAGGTGTGTAGAGACAGTAAACAGGGCCTTGGTGTCCTTAACAGCTTGGACACTGTCTGTTTTATGGTCCGATGGACCTCAGCTGGAAGGAGAGGGGTCATACTGGACAGACCCGGGTCTGGGATGACCACACAGGTTGACAAGGTGTGTTTGAAGGGAATTGGGGGAGGTGGCTGTGATGATATGTCAATGCAGTTGCACCAGTTATTCAAAATAAATACAAAAAAACGAAGAAAAAAAGAACAATCTTAAACGGGTTAATAATAGGCACAACTAGAGTACTTTCACAAACAGCATTCTTCGACATACACTTATTCTACCTCACAGTGGCAGTAGCACTCCCACCCAAGACCTCCGTCCTTCTGCTGAAAGTGCAGAGGAGCCCGGCTTTCCCTCCAGTGGACTAACAGAAGTCGCTTACACAGACGGAAGGCTCTGCTTAGCATAGAAACCAGGTAAATACTCACAATACAGAATATTCAGTTTAACAAATGACCCATACATCTCATAAGTGTATTACGCAACTGAGAAATATAAGAATCAAATAAATGCATGTGATTCACCTAAATAATTACACAATTAATTGGCTTGATCCAGTGACATATTGCACAACAATTAGTCACATCACATACTAAATAACAGTCCCTCGTGACTGGCTACCATGTTAACAACAGAGAAAAAAGGTAGTCTGTGTGTGGGCTGCATGTCTGTATTTGTTATGCAGCAGTCCTTTAGCGGTATTCTCCAACCAACTAATAAATGTGTTAACTTACCCTTAAACTGTGTCTGTAAGTCTGTAGGTAACCGTGAACATACGGTAAGGGTATGTGCATAGACTGTGGCTAACGGAGCTAGCGTGGTTCACACAGGTGACGTAACATGCAACAGAACACTGCTTCAAGGCTTAATTAAACTGAGCGCGATGGTGCTAAAAAAACACATGTTAAAATACAACAGGTGAGTAAACTGGAATCTTAGCTGAATTACAGCAACTGTGTGGATGAAATTACGTGTTTGTGTATGCGTGTGTGCAGGCTGTACAGGAAAGGGACACAAATTCTGTTGCAAAGTTAGCAACATAGCCACTTTGTCACAGTGACGCATCGCATGTGTGAATGAGAAAAACTCAAAGATTGTGTGTGTGTGTGTGTGTGTGTGTGTGTGTGTGTGTGTGTGTAGTGTCCCACACATAGTGTCCTCTACAGTGTACTTATTACTACTACTAGTAGTAGTACAGTAGTAGCATCAGTAGTAGTAAAAATAGTAGCAGCAGCATAAGAAGTAGTAACATCAGTAGTACAAGCAGGGTGGTAATCATAGTGATAGTAGTAGTTTTAGCATAAATGTTTGTAGTACTGTAGTATTAGTAGCAGAGCCACTGGAAGAGGAAGGAGTAGTAGTAGCAGTAAGAGTAGTGAAAATAGTAGAAGTAGTAGTAGTCCTAGTATTAGTAGTATTTTTAGCAGTAGTACTACTAGTAGTAGTAGTAGTAGTAGTAGTAGGAGTAGTAGTAAGAACAGTAGCAGCTGACAAGCCAGTCTGCTTATCTCCTCCTACTGCACCCGCCCATGGACTAAAATAACTGGTGAGAAAACTCACAAAAGAGATAAATAAATAGAGAATAAAGAAAGCCAGAAGTACTGAGGAGGGAGATAACACAGTCTGGGTCAGGGAGAATGGGAAAGAGGAAGATTAAATTAGGTATGTTGTGTTTGTGCTCGGCTGCCTTTATGCATCTTCCATTTTTATTCATTTCAAGTTGTTATAAAACCGCCAAGCAGGCGTAGAATGAGAAGCAGTAGCATTAGGATCAGCCCTAAGGCTATTCTAAGCTAAAACAAGGGTTCACAGGTGTGAATTGTTGGCCTCCATTGTTGAGCCGCCCCAAGCCCCAGTTGCACACAAGCTATCCAATTTGCAAATGCTTGAGTGCTAAGTCCTTTGTGGAGGCATCGACGCTACCGCGGCTGACGATAGCGTATCCATCCGCTACTGTCAATCATAGACTTAGGTGCCCCATCGGATATTCGCAGCAAGTATAGCACAGGAGTGCCATTAGAGGCTGCAAAATTAAACAGTTATTTCAATCAAATCATCTTTTTGTATTTCTTAATATAAAAAAATGTACATGCCAGCAGTAAGGTTTCCAAGAACTTGAAGTACAAAGACATACAAAAAGAAGTCTCATGGTGACGCATTTTTAGCAGAACGTGGCATCACATTCCTTTTCTCATCTGTACTGAAAGTGCTCCATCTTCGACACTTGACTTCAGACATTTACACTTTTTGGGAACTGCATTAGCATTGGACCAGTTAACACGCTACAAAACCATGAGGTTTGGGGGAAAATAGCCTTTAAAATACAGAGAAAATCCTTGCAATTGTGTAACAACAATGTAGCGCTGCGTGTCGACGATGTCCTTGCACTTGACATTTAAATCAACCTCTGTGTCACCTTAAAATAAACCACAGAAGCAATTAGGAGGGGAAATACCCCTCCCTCGCCCCCCAACACCACCTCCACCCCTTCCTTCATCTTTCATTTTTGGCGATAATATTAATTATCCAACACAGCTGACCCCAATTATCTATAGTGCTCCTAAATTAAGGAAACACCTATCACAACCTGCCAACCCCCTCCCCCATCTTATGTAGGCATCTCAATCACCTCCTTTACAGGTTCTCACAATGTATTACTATAATGCTTTTCAACAGACTCCGCTTGGCATATTGAGCACCATAAGAAATGTGTGATTGAACTTGAAACAGTGTGATTGAACTTCTTCTAAACAGTTTCCCTTTTTAAAGGGTGTTTATCTGACAAATTTTTGTTACACTTCAGCTTTGATTTTTTTGCGTCACCACCTTCATTAACAATAAACATACAGCGTGGCTAATATTAAAACAAAGGATTTGGGCAACTAAGGCGAGGGTACACTAGCTCAAGCATGAATAAAATTGACATATGCTGTGTTTAACCCTGTATAAAAGAAGCAAAACAATTTGAAAGGAAGTGCCCATAAAATAGCATATAAACCCCAGGCGGCTGGTGGCTTCCGAATAGGGGAGGACAAACTCATAGTAATGTCTGGAACAGAGTGAATTAAATTATGTTAAACACACAACAGAAGTGGTTATCCTGTGCTTAATACCATTCCATTCACCCCATTAAGGACAATATATTGAGTCGTCCTCATCTGTCTAGCCTTCTGCTGGATACAAATCAATAAGGAAAATATACGTACGTGTAGTAGACCAGCTTATGAGTGACTAGGATGGATTTATCCTTCCTATAACCCTGAAGTCTTGCAACATAAGTTAAATTATCAGTATAAGTCACAGTTATAAGTAATAGAAAGAATCTCGGCCTAAAGTCACATTAAACATTGTAATGTTACCTCATTTTGATGGATAGCCTACATAGATGGGCGAGGACTACCATTGATGATGCAATGGACACGTGTGATGGAGGACATCATTTATGATGCAATTTACACAAAATATTCCAGTCCATAAAATAAGCCCATTGCCTGACGTGAAGACTCACAGGCTGTGTGCACAGTGCACATTCTTGACCACAAGAGGATATGCTGGCTACGGCCCATAATGGATTATTTGGGGTCGCGTCTTATACAATGACATTTGGCAGCCAGAAATAAAACAAGAGAGCCGTTATGTGATTTTTATTTGAGACAAATAAGGAGAGGGGGGAAAAAAATAAGAAATAGGACAAATACTGTATCTGCCTAGGAGCGTTAGCCTTGTCTAGGCAACAGTGGAACATGCACAGTGGAAACTGAGCTCATATTTCCCCAAAGGACTCGACCTTCAATAAATTACACTTGTGCATTTAATAAGCTATCTCGGGACAAATCACAGACTCTTTCAGCATCTATCCATTCACCTAATTAATCAGAGGAGGGCGAGGGACGACTGGGGAGCCCGGTGCGGCACCCGTACGTCGCCAGCTTGTTTTATTACGTATTTGTACCCCGATGGAAGAAAAAAAAACAAGGCTCGAGGCTTCTAATTAGGAATGATGATCTATTTTCCGTAATGAGAATTGATGGTTTTTCTTCTTTGCGAAGCACTTTCTCTTCTCCTTTCGTTCTTTCCCTCTCATCCACCTTTCTTTCCACGATGACAGTGCTACGAGTGCAAATCAGGCCCCTTACATAAAACAAGATGCTAAATGAGCCACGGTGTGATTAATGGACTTTCTTTCCAGATGATTTAAGTCGAGCAGCAGCCATAGCCCAATACACCTTACAAAGCATTCTGATTGTAAGCTTTCGACTGTCATCCCTGTCAAACAGCTCACCAACGAGTGTCGTCTTGATTCCCCTTCACTGACCCCACCCCCCAAGCTACTGTTGTCCCTATCAAGACCAGGAGAACATAATAGAATAACCTTAGGTACATTCCCATTTTAGTCATTTTGCAGACGCAACCAAGGAGCAGAAACTGTTCCTTTTTCTTAGTAAAAATATTTTACTTAATGAAGTATGAAGAAGGGCAGCTCCACTTGCTGATTCGTAGGCAAGCGCCGTAGTCTTTTAGCAGATGCGAGCTTCAACTGGAAACCAGTGGAGTGTGTAGAGAAGCATATAATTAGAAGGGAGAATGACAGACATGAATAATAGCAGTAGCGGAACCAATACACCGCAGCGACATGGAGACCCCGGATTGGTCAATGACGTCACGTTCAGTCATCGGTAACATGTTGCCAGTCAAAGGGAAAAGAGTTGTTCTGTGGTGTGAAGGCATTTGGTTGAGAAGGCAACCTACCAGAGAGTCTGCTGAAACGAGTGCTGAGGTAAAGACGTGCAACTGAGAAGAAATGGCAAACTCAAAGCAATATAAATGACAGTGGATGTAATGGACAAGCGAGAAAGAGTGAGAACAGACAGAAAATGAAAAAGACTGAGGAGACAGACCAGATCAAGGAGATAAATACAAGAACCATATCTCAAAAAGCAACCCAAACAAAAATGGCCACGGTTGTATTTCATCAACCCTGTTTTAAAATGCCCAACTGCACTTTAAGCTGTATACCACTCTTTCCTTTCTCGTTCTGAGGGGAGCCTCAGAACGAGGGGGCATCTGGTGACCCCAAGCCCACGGGGAGGTCATTCACCCTACCTGGCCCAGATCGGTGAACAACAAAATGGCCGCCATTTCTGTGTTTCTCCATGTGGGACGGTAAGCTAATGTTGTGTAAACAGCTCACTGCTTCTGCTCGCTGACTTAACACATGTTAATATTACATGAGCAGCGCCGGGGCCTCTTTGATGATGTAAGACGAGGCAGCCAGCGCATCTCTCCAAAATTAGGGCTTCCCCTAAGGGGACAGGCGGAAGGAGCAACTCCTTGGGGACATTGCTTGTTGTCTTCCATATTTTTCTTCTAACGTCCCTCCAGGGTGGTGGGGGGGTAACATCCCAGCAGTCAGAGAGAAGGATTCTTTTCAGTTTAAAACAAAAGCTACTAGCTCAGTGCAAAGATTATGTTAGTTTGTCTTGAGAGGTAGAAACACACAGAGACAGACAGTGCCACATATAACATCTCATGGCCAAATGCAGAAACTATATCATTATCATGGGCCCCTGAATGGCGCAGTTGTAAAGTCAATGCCTCCCAGTTAGCTGCGTCATTGGGAGGCAAAGATTCAAATCCTGCTCACGGATTAGCCCGGGGGTCTGGAGGCCGTCGCAATGATGAAGCAGGGCCTTCGTCACAAATTGGATATCACAAAATCAGGGATAATCCCCACCGAAGACCACACAGAATAACAGGACTACATCCTCACAACAATAAAAATGAAATAATTGAACAGACTCTATATTTAATGAACCAATTCATGTATTTGGATGGTATTCATTTAGGTTGCTAAGAACGCCTTGATGAATCGGAATGCCTTGATGAAACGCTTTGTCTGGCCGCAAAAAGGGCGCGTATGCAAATCTAGACGCATGACCGCGTTCAACTGCAGGCACGACTGAAGAATCCCTAAAGAGGCGTGTTTGAAAATAATGAAAAATCATTAAAAAAATTCATTGCCGTTGATATTCATTATCGAGTTTGATACAGTAACTAATTGCTATTCAGGGCAGACGGCACAGGCTGGGAGGGCCATCTGCTAGTCCATGTTTAGAATCCAACCCTTTTGACCAGCTCATCTGGCGTGAGCAAGAGGGAAACCTTGTGGTATTCAGACCATCACACAGCTCATTATTTATTAATTGGAAATGAATGTGAACGTAAACCTTGGAAATGGCATCCTTGAAAACTGGGATACATTGTCAGCCATGTGCAAGATGAACCCTTCTAACCAATTGTAGGTAGGTTTGGCATCTCTGACGTGCACAGTTTTGAGCACACAGCATTTAACTTCCCCCAATTTCAAATTCACAATAAATGAACTATTTTAGTTCAATGTGCACATTAGATATTACACAAAGCAAAATGAATGCCATATGTTTAAAAAGCTCAAGGTAGCCACTCGGTCCTGCAATTCATTCTATATTAAAAGGTAGAAAACTTCTTTAATTAAAAAGATTGAAGAACCTTGAGATGGATCCTCAGTGCCAGAAATAGTGGTCAATGGCAAAAGCTACTGTTTTCTCCTGCTATTGTGAAGTACTGTTCAAAAGTACTGCAAACTGAAATGCATGGATGATAGAGAAAGAAAAACAAGAAAAGGAACCAGGCAAGACTAGTTAGGCCGGCCTGCCATTAGAAGGGATGAATGTTGTTGCCCAGGCTGGATTTGCGGTGTCCTACGTGACAGATTTTAACCACTACGCTACTTAAACAGTGGGCGTTGTTGCACGTGATACATGTGTAGAGATGTGGTGTCTGTTTACTTCTGCATTGTCAAACCAATCAGTAGAAACTCCACGGTTCTTGAAACCAGTTCCCTACATTACCTATAAACATCCAAACCAACAACATTTTCGCTCTTCTTGGCAGTCTCCACTTACGCGGTCCGGCAAAAACAAGCCAAGAGAAGCTTTTCTTTTAGTGCTGTACTTAGATTAAATGTAAACATTTAGATTTTTGCCTATGAATGACATACACAAAATAATCACCAGAGTAAAACACTGACATGATTTGAATGCCTGCAGCTTGTCTCAATGTCAGCTTTTAGATAGAACTCCTTTGTTCTTGCTTCACGTCATTAAAAAGTGATAAGAGTATTTGTTCATGTTTCAAACAACATACTGTTTGTCTTTGAAGTAAATGATTTCACTTCACTTATTTGGAGACCTTCCTTCAACAGGTCACAAATTCCCCACAACTGTGCCTTTGTCACATTCGTCACTTTAATGCCAGCCCTGAGGGAGAACTAGATTCTGAGTCTGAGACCAAGAGTTCCCAAGAGTTCTCCCCTCCTTCAGCCAAGTAAAGAGATCACAACCTTTCTCTCTCACTCTCCTAACACGTGGTCTTCTTTACCTCTTTCCAATTTCCAATCCTCTGTCCATCTGGAGCTATTCCTTTCATGTGTCCACTGGGGCCTGGTCTTCATTAACGGCTGTACCAACCAACACCTGAGAATCCCAAACAAACCCCTGATTCTCACCTCCCGGCAGAAGGCTATGTGTGTGTGTGTGTGTGTGTGTGTGTGTGTGTGTGTGTGTGTGTGTGTCTGTGTGTGTGTGTGTGTGTGTGTGTCTCCTGCCACAGAATACAGTCCAAAGGTGATGGAGGCAGAAAGTGCGTCCATCTAGTTTATCCAGTCTCCCTTAAAAGCTCTTCATTCGGACTCTCTCTTTCTCTGTACAACTCTGTCTCTCCTCTCTGCCTGTCACTTCCTCATTCTTTATTTTTCCTCACCCTCTTTCTTTCTCTTACCCGCTACCTCTCTCTGTCTCTCCCACTTTCTCTTGTTTTCACAGTGTCTTTCAACCCTGGGCTTTAAGTTACAAACCAGCCTGGGAATTTGATGGCTTTACTTTAAAGTTTTGTATTGTTACGTATTGTTATTATTACATCAATCCAGTGGCCATTTCTTTTATAAATCAATTAATTATTATGGGATACAAATCAATGAAAATTATGGGAAATTTGTCAGTTTGCACACAAGATCCAACCGAGATTTCACTTTTTCATTTGTGCGATCCCTTTGGAAGGTCTGTGGTTCTGCCATTATGAGGTCCTGGGAGCAGTTAGGGTAAACTGCCTGGCTCCAGGACTAAACAACATATTTTTCACCATGAACAACATAAACAAATCGATTTATCCTCTTCCATTTACTGGTAAGACGCTTCTTATGCTACAGAAACAACAGCAATCAAAGAAGCGTATAGTCGCATTTAAATCAAAGGGTAACTAGTCTCAAACAACTATGTTTCTGCCCTGTTTCCCAGAGCTCAAACGTGGCCCTCCGATGCAGTCACTGTCGGGTACATGGAACAAAATTGGCAACCGGGAAATATGGAGAGTATTCTCCAAGTAACCCTACATCATTCATAGTGTGCACAGTGCCCCTAAAACCCATGGATTGACGCGCCCGTAGGAAGAAGCGCATGTGTACGTGCACACGCGTGTGTCTGTGTTGACGAGCACGACCGTGAGCGGACGCACACAGTCACACGCGCTAAAGACAGAGACGGATCAAAGTCAGCAGTGGGCGAGCGCAGAACGCAGTGAAGTGGATTACCTGACCGCGGTTAGAACCGTAGGGAACCATTCATGATGGGGGAACAGATTTCTGATTAATCATTAACCTGCTGCCGGTTGAGGTAAAACAGTGGCCGGATGTGGTTTAATTTGCCATCATAAAGTGGTTGTTAAAAAGATGACGACTAAGGAGAGATCTACACCCCAGTTCGGTGCCTGTGTCCCAAATGAAATGCTATTCCCTAAATAGGGCAGCATTTAGTTTTTTGTTTTTTGCACGGCCTGGTTAAAAGTGAAGTGCTCTAAATTAGGAATAGGGCACGATTTGGGACTCAGTAGGTATCTTAGCAATGCAGTTGGAAAAAGGAGTGATCGATACAGCCAATCAATCTAAGCTTCTAGAAAATCAGCTGCTACACTCGGCTACAGACCTCGCTCACTGGAATCTATAAAACTAATAATGCGAGGCTTGGGCAGGTCTTGGGCGAAGCGAACGCTTCCATTTCCAAAGGAAATCATATAGAATTTCCCGGGAAGCCTCGGTTTTCGTAGTTTGATTTAGACACAGTGACAAAATGCGAGGTCTGTAGCCGAGTGGGGGTTGTTATTTAAAACAAGGTGAATCAATGCTATCAGAAGATGATAATGATGATAATGTCATTCTTTTCTGGCTGTATTTATACACTCCATTTCTTTTCAGGCCCTTTGTGTTCAATGGACTGGCTGCCCTTCTCTTGCATGAGCCTGACCTAAAATAGCAGAGACAACTATCATTTTCCCCCTTTCTATACAGATATTATTGTGGCTTTTCCTCTTTGTGTGTGTGTGTGTGTGTGTGTGTGTGTGTGTGTGTGTTTGTAATTCAGGGGCTAAAATCTCAAAGGGAAAGAATTTTTCAAACAGAGGCCTTTTTCTCTTTCGGACATTTTCTCTTCTGTCTAATGTTGTCCTCATCCATCCACGCCACAGTCTGTGCACATTTGAATAGACAAAGGGATAAAGCGCTAGAAAGGGCCTCAATCAATCAAAGAGAGCGAGTTGAATGGGAAACAGTAGCACATAAACAGAGCAGTTGTCTCCTGGAGTGTCGCAGGTACAGCACAACACTCTCCCAAGTACATACCTGAACAACTAAGATCAATGACCAGTTCAGTGACTGCCTAAATTGAACCGACCTGGTCTTCCAGTGAAATTGAATCGAAAGCTTTAAGTGTCTTCTGCACTTCAGGACCAGGGTTACTCTACCCTAACCTAAAACCTATCAAGATCTTTGTAAAACGTACTGCTAACATTTCTTCTCTTTTACATCTCCAATTATCCAGCAAACGTGATCTGTCTTCTTACAGTGAATATCTACGGAGTGTCATGGTGGATTTAGTTGAATGAGCTTTTGAATTAAATGTGTTTATGTGTACGTGTGTGTGTGTGTGTGTGTGTGTGTGTGTGTGTGTGTGTGTGTGTGTGTGTGTGTGTGTGTGTGTGTGCGTACAATCTGAAGTGTTAGGGAGAATGATTTGGGGGATAATGTGATGAGAGTTAGATCACTGGGTGGTCCTAGACCGGCATGTGCCAGTGTTGTGATGTGTGTGTATGCCGGGAATGCAAAGTGTGTGTGTGTGTGTGTGTGAACGTGTGCTCATGTAAGTGTGTATGTAGTTGTGTGTTTCTTTGTGTGTACTCCAGTGTGTGTTTGACGACTAGGTGAGACAAAGGGCCAAGAGCTTCACTTCTATCCTTCACTGGGCCATGATGAAATGGAGATCGACTTTAATTTGAGTTTTATGGCGCGGGGGAGCAGAAGGCGAGGGTAGAGAACAGGCACTTGAGGGCCGCCAGGGCTGATGGGTAATAACTCCAGACGCATTAGCATTGTGTCTCATATTTACTTCCCCGTTTCAGACCCGGAGCTCAACAGACCTGTGTTCAAAATGCATTCAGAATCATTTATACATTATACCTAGGGTCGTCTGAGCTCGCACAACGCAGTAGGAACCAACAGAAACATTGACAAAAGTGTTAAACTTGAACCCTTCCCATTGGCCAATTTAAACATGCTTCGACAGGCAAGTATTTATGCATATTCTCTTGTTGTATTTGAACCCAGCTCTGACAGCAGCTTTCTAAAACAACATATATAACATTAATTGGCCCTTGTCAGCAAAACGATGGAAAATGTGCATCAATGACCGTGGTCTATCGGAATAAATACTGGATGTAGCAGACAAATTTGCCTGGGAAACATATCTAGAAAAGAAATAGACGCTAGACCGCCTGTGACAGTGTATTGTGTTGAATGTGGACATCCATTCTAATAAACCTATACATACGCAGGTAGTGGCCAGAAGAGTGTCCGCCCAGCAGAAAAAAATTATAAATAATCCTTTGGCGCCTGGATGTGATATTTTGAGGTGCCCTCCCCCTTTTCAAAAGAAACGAAACGTTGAGCCTCACATGTCCTTGAATCATAAAACTGAATTGAGAGACTTCCGAAATTGAAAACATTTTCTTTCCCCAGTTTATGAATTTTTCAGCATAATTGCCCAGAGTTAACTAATGGCAGGTTGTCCTGTGCATGCAGCATGAGCTCTCAATACTCAGCCTTTTCACGGAAAGGCTCCTAAACAACCCTTTGTGTCCTAAGTGGCACACTGCTAATGAGTACTTCAAAGGTAACAGGGGCCCATTGGGAACTCCGGCTGAGAAAGTGTTGTGTTAAATACACAGTAGCAACACTGGATCCATCCTCGATGTGAAGCCATGTAAAGGCCTCGATGGCCATTAGTCGGAAAGTCAGGATGTCTAGACATGTTTCCTGCACGGTGAGGACCTCGTTAACCTGTCTTTAAGCGCAAGCAGCGATGCGTCAATTAGACCGAACAGGGCCCTAGTCAAAAGTAGTGCACTTCGTGATGATGCAATTTGGGATGTGCCATAAGACGGCCCTTCAATTATGCTGAATGGGAGTCAAAGCAATAAAGACATAGACACAGTTGCAATGTCAAGACTTATTTTCTAGGCCTCTCCTTCCTCTGTCACATTTAATCTCCCATAATCCACTTAGAGTCGTGTCGCCGTCACATGATAGGAACTCCGCCTGCGTGCCTTTTGCTGTAGTGGAATGATGGAAGTACCATTCTTGTTACCACGATTGCTGATGCAGATTTTGGCTTCAAGCTTAACTTGTCCAATCTTAGAGAGACAATTCACCTGTTTCTGTTAACTTTAGCGAGGCTCGTCACTAATGTCATGGCAGCCATTCCAGGCTGTTATGTGAAGTTGTGGGGCTTCTCTCAATTTCACAATCCTGCCTAACCTCTTGTGCACTTTGACCTTTTCCAATGTCTTTTGATGAGACGAGGTGAGGATTATGCCACTGAGAATGTAAACTTGACAGTGCTTTTATTCTGTGTCATTGTTTTATCTCTCCAATCTTTCTCTTTCCCTCTCCCACTCCCTCTCTCCCTCCATCCCACTCCTCCATTCTCTCACACTCTGTCTCTCCCTCTTCAACTTAGTCATTAGAGGGGAGGTGTAAATTGGAGCTGACGGACTGATGACGTGATGTTGCTAGCCTGGATGTTTCAGAAGGGTAACTGGGTTTACTGTCACACAGATACCGGACTCTCCGGTAAAAGGGCTTCTGCCAGTCCTAGACAAAATCTAGCCCAGATCTCTACTGCTGGGCTGATTTCCCCCTCCCTCTTCAGTCCCGCTCTTTCCCGCTCTTGCCTCCCTCCCTCTCTATACCCCAGTTTTATCTCATCCAGTCCGGTCCACAGGGACCATGGCTGGACATAATGGGCCACTAAGCAGCAGTTACTGTACTCTAGATTGGAGATGAAAAGGCTAATTCCATAGGCCGCCCTTTCAATTTGAGGGCTAATCAGTCTTAACGTTTTGCAACCCTGTGACAATGCTGTAGCTATGCTGGTTCAGGGTTGGCTGGTGTTGGGTTCAGTGCAGCATTTTAGCTATCCAAGGAAATTAAACAAATAGGTCTATGTACTCTTCTGTTTTTCTAGTGAAAGGAACATTGTCGTCCCCTCTGCATATTCATTAATTTATTAGAAACTGTTGAAATAATGAGGACAGAATTATTCTAAAAGATTTGCAAATTAGTTGTGTTTGTTCCTGCATTAACGTCGCCACGACACGTTTGTAAATGAGGACTCTGTACTTTTCCAGTTAATCAATTCATAATGATTTCTCCGCAAGATTCATGAACATTCGGTGTGTTTTTCCCTGCGTTAGGTGTACCATTATAAATTTGACCTTCTGTAATAGATTCAACTCCCTGAGGATTTAAAATACCTCCTCCTACGTGCGGCAAACACAAAATGACGCCAGCAACAGTGCAAAGAAAATGGGCACTTAATGCCTGTGTTCTCAGGTTTGAAGGTTTTTCTAAATCCAGCACATTTCCACTTCCTGACTCCTGGAAATTGTCGGCTGTGCTGGGAGGAGGGGGTTTTGTGACGACAACGGTCTGTGCTGATGCTGGATACCACAGCTGTGGCTTCCGCGGTGGTTGAGGCTCCCACCCCAGCTGCAACTTATTGGCCGTAGCCCGCGGTATTATTGATCCGATTACCCTACAACTCAGTCAAATCACGTTAAAGCTCCTATTAATCCACTGCTGCCGCCTTTGACTGCTGAGGCCGGGCATTTCTGACACCGTCTCGTGATGGACGGCTACAGTTTGTCTTCTGAGATTTATTGAACCCCCCCCGTAGCATCAGCTGACTTTGGATCATTTGGTAAACAGGTGTAACCGGTGGTGAGACACTGGTCTGATGGAGTTCCCGTGCTGATGACTCACTTGTTTTTGGAGCAGAGATCTAACCCTTGAAAAAGGTGGCGGCTTTAATGGGAGACGAAGGGAGGTGAGACGATGTATCGCCATCTCGGCCCGCACCAAAAGCCGTCCCGTTCCGCTCCCATCTCCCTAGCCCAGATTTCCTTGGAGGCCCATAACTCCCGAGAGGAGCAGGGATTAACCGTTGGTCCAAAAGGTCCGGGTCATCACAAATAGACTTGTTCCGGCAGTCATCCATCCGCGCGGCCCTCCACCGCTGCCTCCCGACACGGCAGCTTAATGCACTCTGCGTCCCGGGAATAATATTTACTGCCGCAGTCCATCTCGCGCCGCCAAAAGCTCCGAAGGCCGATCCGATATTGGTTGCATTTGGCTCCCCTATTGATTCTGCATAATCATTGACGATTTCTTTAATCTTTTCGTTCTGTGTCCTCTCGCAGCCTGCCACCCTAGAGTAAGGTCGCTGCTTTAAATCTAAAGGACGGAGAGTTAATGAACTGATGCAGCAGAAATTAAAAGCCGCGTTCCGACTCCTCTGGTGTAAGAGTTTACGTGTTTGAATAGGTCACGGAGAATGACACCCTGGAAAAAATCTGTTCTTAGACCCGATTAACTGCTTCATTCAGATTGTAAATGGGGACGACGACGGTGGCTTTGGTAGACCTTATTACTGCTGACAACACTGAAAATGGACAGGGGAGATGTGAGCTTCCATGTACTTGTAAGATTACAGGTTACAGTCTATTAAGCTTTCAATGCTTTCGGTCCGCTTACAGTCTAAAAGAGAAAGCCTGACGAAGAACAAGGACGGTGTGTTTTTCACGTTTCACTTGTATGGGACAATACAATCCATTTAAGACATGCCTTAAAAGGTAGCACTAATAGTTGAAGAATGAATTGAGACAGACAGCTCTATTTTACGTTTTTTAAAACCCCAACGGTAGTATTTGTCTCTGATTAAAGAGAATCAAAATGGTATTGAACAAAACAGTGCCTTTCAGCCCCCACTGATGTAAAGACTGTCTTTAAACCCAGCCTATTGTAAACAATGCATTTTTAATTGGAGCAAGCGTTCCAACATTAGGAAACACAGAATTAATAGTAGGGGCGAAACAAAAGCTATGCAAAGCTGGGAGTTAAGGGACGAGGGGAAATATTCAAACGGATGCAAATACAAAAGCACTACATGGGGGCGCAACAGTACCATGGGAGGCTGTTCTACAAATGAAGACCAGACCAAACCTGGCTCCGGTGAGACATCACATAATGAGGACATGCAGAGGAACAAGAGAGGTTAGACACAGAGGGAGAGACAGACAGAGAGAGAGACAGACAGAGACACAGGGAGGGAAAAACTTCATAATCTGGAATGGCTTCTTTTACAGAGGGAGGCAGAGAATGAGCAAAAGAGGTCAAAGGCTGGAATAGGGGTTAAGGGTCATGATGGGGTGAGACCCTACAGCGGACAGTCAAAAGGACACAGGCGCTATAAAGAGGGTTTTCCTCAGAAGTTCATCCAAGTCCTGGGAGTGGCTATTAGCTTTGAACAGGCAGATGCAGTCTATTGTATAAAGCAATGGCACGCTTCTGAGGTGAAATCATGTTACACACTGTGGCGAGCCCGCGCTGTGTGCGCCTGCCCTATCAGTGCCCAAGCCCGAGTGAGCCGAGTCTATGCCTTTTTATTCCCTGTAGACTGAGACGCCCGCCGCCCAGCGGAAAGAGCCACCCAACCAGCCTGCCGACGTAAGCTAGAGTTGTTCTGTCTCGTCACGTTTTCCTTTGTAGCGTTCCGTGCGTTAACAAATGCCTCCGGGCACTGCGTTCACACACCTGTCCCCATGTCGTGTGCTCTGTCCTCGCTGCAACACATAACGTGCTCTGTTCAGACTGAAGAGAAAACACCACTGTTGACACTGTTGACCTATTGATCAGACACATTAAAAACAGCAGAGAGAATGGCTGCGAGATGTTTGTGATCGACCCTGAAGAGTCTGTGGTGAGATTTGCCTTCACCTGGCTTCTCTGGGGACTGAAGATATAGACTCTGATTGGTTTGCAGTGGCAGAGTAATGGAGGCTTGAGAGGGCACTGCCCCTATTACCAGAAGAGGGCAGAGATTGCTTGCCATGATGACTGTCTCACCTGAGCTGGCTCTCACCAACGTAGAACCTAGGTCAGCGACGGAACCTTACTTCAACGAACATGACATTACTTGGGATCATAATTTCGAAAGATACGCTTTAACTTTGCTACAACTATTTTACATGGAACAATTTAAAATGGAATGTTTTAATGTTATTTTTACTAGTATGGCATATTACCTATTTATGTATTTTTTAAATGTGCTGTTCATGTTATGATCTGTAATGCTAAAAAAAAAAAAAAATGTTGACTTCACCAAAATAAAATATCACAATTTTTCACCTACTTAGATCACTATTAGTAAAAATTGCCCTTCAGAATTATTTGCACTGTAAATAAATATGAACAATAAAGGCTGTAAATAAATGTTTTTTAGTAAAAGCAAGGGACATAATGCTTAAAGGAAAATGAAAATGGTTATTGATTAATTCATTTAAAAACAATAATTCTGGAGAGCACTGTATTTAAATATATTTATTGTCCCTTTGGATGTACAAGTAAGTGTCGCAAGAAAGGCAAGAAATAATAAAATCTATCCTTACAGTTTCTATAAAAATACATATGGTTTGGATGTATTACAGCAGTCAAAAGATGTTAGTGTTACATTGCCAAGAACCTCATTCTCTCCCAGTTTGCAAAAAGGCACTTTTATACATGAACTTTTCAAAAATGGGACCTTCATTGTCCTATATGCATGGCACTAAATAGACAAATGTTGAGTGGTGTAGACCACAGTTTTTTTTTTTATAAATGTTGTTTGTGTAATCACATAATAAAAATAAAAATAAATGAACCCAAAAAAGATTTGCTCAGTGCTAATATAATGGAGACTGAGAGCCTTCATTGTTAACAAGTGAGGGGGAATTAAGAGGTATTAATTATCAGTGAGGAACGGTGTCGGGGAAGCTACTCTGAAAAAAGTTCCACAAGCTACCAATTACTTTATACTGGAAGTAGTTAAGCCACACTAAAAGCTAATATTAGATAAAAACATAGTTAACTTAAATAAAGCTACTTTGAAAAAGTAGTTCAATATATCAATAGGTACTTGGGGGAAATTATCATACAACATTTTTAAACTGCTATGCAGCCAGATGTTAACATAGTGTCTTTTTACTAAACGCAAACTGGTTAAAAGTGAAATTACGGCTGGCTATTCTACCAAAACACGTTTGACCTTTTTTTAACTTTTGATATTACTGAACATGTTAAAAGTAATTTTAAAAGTTGTCTCCATTTAATTTTTTTATAAAAATGAATTAGGTCTGACGAAAACAAAAACAAATATATTGCCAAATTCAACAAAGTTTTACCAGCAAACATATCTGATTTGCAGCAGGCTACTTAGAACTTTCATTTTACAATTGTAGCGGAAGCCATGAGTGCCAACCTCCATCTCTGTAACAGAATGTTTAAATCTAGTGTGTAATTTCTGTGTTACACAATGTAGTGCGTAATTTAGCCAATGTAATGTGAAGTACACAACTACATGGCTAAAAACTAGGTAACTACTAAAAACACAACCATATTTGAGTATAGTTCAATTACCACCAAGCTACTGCAAATTCTAGTTAAATTACTTGATTAACTAAATGTAGTTCACTACTCCCCAACACCAGTGAGCAGAAGTGAGGGAAAGAGGGAGCATAGGGGAGAAAGGAGCAGAGGCCATTTAGACTGCAGAAGACACAGAAGGCTCTCCTCGTTGGACATCTCACTGGGATGGCGGGTGAGGGATGGTTACCATTCAGCAGCAGGAATTCTGGGATTGTTTTTAGAGCTATGTAGTCATGGACCTGTACGGATGACCCTAACAAAGGCAAGGCTGTCTTTTCATGTTTCTCTCTCTTCCCATACAGATTCACAAATGATACATTTCCTGAAAAATGATTTCAAAATGGATTGAGAAATGTATGTCATGCGTTTCAAAATGTGGTTCAAAAACATCAACAAACATTATTCAGCAAATATACACAAATATATTTTAAATGTACTTTTTAATTTACTGCTTTTTCTCTGTATTTGTCAGTCTTTCTCAGTCCCACTCTCACTGGCCTTCCCCTCATCGCTCTACAATAATACATGCCTCCTATGGCGGAAGTTGGGAAACTGGCTGTACAATATCACTTTGATTAAATGTGTAGCAACAGCTTATCCGACACCATATATCCCAACCCCTGATCTGCTAGGTAGTATTCATGATGATTGACCAATTCACATAGGAACATTTGCCCGCCTGCCAAAAACCCGTCTTGCTTTGTAAAATCAGCAACAGGAAGTTTTGGGGGATTTGGGATGTTTGCAAGTTTGGGTAACCAGAAAAAGGGAGTAAAAAAATAAAACTCCAAAAGACTCCCAATCCAATTTGGGCTAATTAAGGTCACACGAAAACCTCATCATACATATTTCTCTTCCACACCGCCAAAGTTTATTGCATTACATTCATTATGCCTCCCTCCTCCACCTCCTACTTTGACATTTTGCTCTCTGATCATCTTGTGTCCTGGCCAGTGAAATTATCTTGTTAGTAATTAGCAGTTTCTTCGGCCTCCGGTTTGCCGAGTGCTAATTAGGGTGGATGAAATGAAGAGGGGCCTACCGGGTTGATCCTGTGACGCCGCAAGATCACGGGGCCTTGAGATGGGGGGCCACAGGGGACCTGGACAACGTGAGATCAACGCAGCTGAAGCAAGCTCGATTAAGGGCACATCGAACAGGGCAACCTCCAACCCGTTTCATATAGGACGCCAATCACTGACCTGTGATTGTTCAAGACGGAGGGAGCTACCAGCTAATAGGATCCAAGTAGATTCCTCCTTTGCGCTTCAGGCCTGTGATGGCTGAGGGAATTAAGGTACAGGCTTATTTTTGCAGACTTGTCTTCCCCCTTGAGTCTGGCTTACCACCGATTCAAAGCCTTATATATTGTGGGGTCAGGTGTGTCCTGCAGATTGGGGTGCTGGTTTTCCCACTGTCCATTACAGTGCTTGTTTTAATCAGGTGTGTGTCTGTGTGAGGATGGTATATGTGGGGGTGTAGGTGTGGATGCTTGAAAAAATCTGTGAAATGATGCTAATATAGATGGTTTACAGATGGATAATGTCCACTTCAGATAGATAACAGAATTGGCTTCATGTGGTGACGATAAAGATGAAGCAGACAGTTAAAATGATGAGGATGATGTTTGTGGCGGCGGTGGTGATGAAGATCGAGACAAACGCCAGCTACAACTATGCAGTGGTAAAGGAAAAATTACATATGAAATACGACATACAAAATATTGATACACTGTACTTTCAAAATCACTGCTATTGTGGCCAGTGTGTCAAAACCACCGCCTACACTGCCCATTCAACAACACAATAAAAGTCCATCAAGACACTCCATGGTACCATATGATGCAATTAATCAGTTGTAATAAAGGTTAAATATGAGCTATGAGACCAGAGGTCTTCTAATCAAGGTCTCACGGTTGAAAATATAACAAATATATGTAGAGGATGAAAACCTGTCATACTGCAGCAACCTTGGTCAAATTATTCTGTTAGTTTCAAATATTGTAATGTTTTTTTTTTTGCATTAAAATTAGATTTTAATCATGAGTACACAATTAGATTTAGCCGTGGGCCAATTTTCCTTGGTCGGGAGCCGGAAAACAGAGTTATAAATAATTTGAATGCTGATACGTGCACTTTTGGAGGGGACGGTATTATCAACAGACTACTAAATACTAAAATATTGTTTCTGAGTAAACTATACCTTTAAATCAATGTGAGCTTATTTCCAGCTGATTAAATAGTCTGAAAAAAAAGTCTAGGTAGCTTAGCCAGCCCAAGATTTTCTCCTGAAACAATAAAATGGGCCATAAATAAACAACATTTCTGCTTTGTTTACAGGCGAGGCGCATAGACTGCTGCTTTTGTCAGTAACTTATTGATCCGACAGAATTGTTTACATCTGATACAACGTGCCAGATCGCTTATGTTTAGGTGTAGGCCGCAAGAGCATTTAACATAAAGAGCTTTCACTTGTGGGGAGCAATGTGTTGTCACATTTGGGGAACACAG
Organism: Esox masquinongy; assembly: GCA_016801175.1. Taxonomy (NCBI): domain Eukaryota; kingdom Metazoa; phylum Chordata; class Actinopteri; order Esociformes; family Esocidae; genus Esox; species Esox masquinongy. The sequence goes on along the minus strand of JACXGI010002420.1, from coordinate 34,003 downwards.
TGGAAGAAAGTAAACTGTGCTACTCCTCAACCCAGGCTTTTCACAAATCTGATTGGTCGACATACAGAGCCTGCAGTGTGAAGGACAGAGAAAATGGGTGCGAGTTGTCAAATCATGAGGTACATTCCGTCAATTTAATGGGTTTTTTTGTACCTCATAAGAGGTTGGAAAGCGTTCGGTCAAATTCCAGCTTGCAGTTTATTTATTTTTTGGCCCTGATACGATGTATCTGTGTGTTTGTGTGTGTATAGTATGTGCGTGTGCCACTATTAAATGCTAATAAGGCCAACAGCACAGGATGACTATAAATGACCCTTAATTAGAAATCCATGAAGCTCATTAGCAAGGGACATGCATAGATGACATGTACTGTATTTTAAACATCCTTGTGTGTGTGCGTGTGTGCACGCGCGCGCTTGACAGAGTATGTGCGTCTGCCCGTGCGTTCATGTCTGATCCACTGTCAGACCAGGCATTCTGCCTGCCTGACTGGTGTTTAAAGGCTAAATGCCCTTCTAATAGCTGTTCATTACTGCTCCACTACAGCAAGTGCAAATAATTGAATAACCTTCCCTCTCCTTCTACAGAATGTCTGGTGAGGAGTCATTGGTACATCATGTGGTGTGAGGCCAACGACTACAAACACATGGAGATAAGAAGATGAAGGCTAGTGTTGCGACTGTGCGTGTGTGTGTGTGCGTGCGTGTGTGTATGCATGTGTGTGTGTGTGTGTGTGTGTGTGTGTGGTGCGCCTGCCTGGGCCCTCAAGGAAAGGGACTGAGCAGGGATGAAACAAACAGATTATACAACCGTATTATCATCTTAATAAGGCTAAAGCTATCTCTATCTCTCAGGCTGCATCATCAAATTGTGCCCTATTGTCCAGTGCACTTCTTTTAAAGAAGGGTTCTGGTCAAAAGGAGTGCACTCTCCAAGGCTGGGCTGTTTGGGATGCTGGCTCAGTCTCTTTCCACTCTTTCCGATTTGACAGAAGCACTCAAAGCTGGGTGCACTTCCGTTGGTTCCCCAAAAAAAGGCAACACCTTTACAATAGGATGACCTTGAACATTGGATGACCTGCTACTAGCATTTGTTTTCAATTATTTTACTTACTGTCTATTGACATACAGCGAGCAGCATGCAACATCAAGCCCACATTGAACCAAGTGTTTTTCCAAAGAGAAGAGAGAGGGAGAGACAAAAACAGGGAAAGCCGAAGAAAGACACAGGGAAAGAGGAAGAGACAGATGGGAAAAAGGGAGACAGAAGAGGAGGGAAGGCAAAGGAGAGAGGGAGAGAGAGGGAGAGAGAAGGAACTCCGAGTTCTGTGAGCAAAGGATTATTTGTGACCTCAGCTATCTGGAGTACAGTTTGACACAGGAGTACAAAATTCATTCCTGTGCTCTACGGTCATTATCTATAATGTCCTGTCTTCACAAAAGTCCTATAACTAGACAACTTTCCTGTCCCGATAAAAATCCCTCCTATCCCGTTATCGGAAAACAACTTCCTCCATTAGCTGTCTATAAGCTCCCAACCGCCTCACCCCCCCTGCATTTTTCTGTGGATGCGAGTTTCCAAGGCAACGGCTCAGTTTCGGAATGATCAGCAGAAGATTATACCTTGCCAACCATCTGATTTAAAACTAACAAATTATTGGCATTATTTTGAATACTGATTAAAGTGGAAAAAGTTCTTGTTAATGTCGAGAGAAGATTGCAACTTCTTTAATGCCCTACCACACATGCTTCTGACACAAATCCATTCCTGCAGAATGTTTATCCGGTACCGCACCGGTCTGAATCTGAATCTAGAATATCCCTCCTGTTCCAGCATGAGTCCTGTGCCACAAAGCTCTTTAAACTTACCGGGCGACCGTGAACCAGAATCAAAATTCACATTCCAATCATATGTTCTATGACCGGCTAGCCGGTCCTTGATTCTATTTTGCGACTGGACAGCGGGCCAAACCAGCACTCTTAATGGTCTGGTTGGGAAACGGCTGCTTATTCCCTTCAAAGGGCATAGCTTTCCGCCAAGGCCGACCAGTATCTGTTGAAATATTTGGAGAAACATATGGAACAGAGTGCTATTTGGGACTCAGAAGTGAGTTGTGTGATAGCCAGATCCTCTTTGATCTAGACATATGTGTGTACATGAAAAGGATAACTTGTGTGGGGGAGCACGTGGTTAGGGACCACACTTCAAACGACAACGTCTGCTCCAGACTGAATCGACAACACATCAAGGTGTATGAGGGGCTGGCAAAGGCCTGGCGCAGCCCCCACCACTATGGATGATGTTCCTGTAGGCGGGTCGAATGTAATCTTTGACAGCGTATTCACAACTATATATCAGAGGGTGAAGCGTAAAAAATGTATGTGAAAAATGCACGCAGAGAGTGATTCATCAAGACCCTCGCGCTTCCTGCTCTCACAGCTCTCCGGTGAGAATCCCCTTTTGACTGCGACCTTTTGAACTCGGCACTACCAAACATTATCAGCTCGCAAACAAGCGGTAGCTCAGTGAAGAATTCCCTTCACATTTCTCGGCTTCCTCCCTCTTTCGCTCTCCCTCCTATTCGTAATGTCTGTGTCTGCCTTATTGAGTCCTTCCTACCATCAGGTGGCTCAGATAAGAACCGTTTGCGGCGTGAGGGGAATAAGAGAAGAAGCCCGTGAACGTGAGGGGCCAACGGAGATGGTGGACGACCGGGCTGGCCGGGGAGGTGTTCGGTGGTGGGGGGGACTCACCTCTACCAGCTTGTTGGCGTGCTCGCGGAACACCTGCGCGTACTCCTTCACCTCCTTCTCGTTGCCGCTCTTGGCCGCCTCAATGAGCACCAGCAGGGGAACATTGGTCTCCAGGAATGAGTCGGAGATGTGGTCCATCACTGCCTTCCTCAACTGAGGACAGAGAGAGAGATTGAGAGAGACAGAAGAGAGAGAGAAAGAGAGGCAGAGTCTTACATGCGTGCTTGTCTTATTCAACCGTCATTAACCTTGACTCAACCTTTCGACATCGACAGATTGCGATTTCGGGAGATGAAGTATCCCTTATTTTTAATTGAACTGAAAGGTGGACAGAAAATGGACAGAGTTGGGCGAGGGAGTGAGCACAGGATGTTGAGGAGTGAGAGAGAGTGAAATGTGGAATAGACAAGACAATAAAAAAATGGAGAAATTCCTCTGTCTGCAACAGGTGGTCGTCAAACGGCTGCCCGTGAGGCGACATCGATCCCACGAGTCCCTTTATGAGGGCAGCACTTTGCGACTTCTTTATTTGTTTATGGAATCATTATCTGCCAAACTGGCGAGGGACAGCCTTTTTCCCCAGTCTAAATGGCCATTGACGGTATTTGTGGTGTCTTCACATCGGACAGTGTATCAGGCCAGGGGGAATTGAGGCAGTACATTGAGAAAGGACAGGTGCTTTATCATACCAAGAGAAGGGGTTGGGCATGTGGACCCTTGGAGACTAACAGAGGCATACAAACACACACACACACACACACACACACACACACACACACACACACACACACACACACACACACACACACACACACACACACACACACACTTGGAAGGACAAATTGACACACACCCGTACGCACACAAACACACCGTGCATTTAGGTACCACATGTCTCAGACTCCGTTGGACCCCGTTTGAACTATTTAGCTACTTCACTGCGGGGACTTGACTTAAGTTTCTGATTCTGTCGTTCATCATTAGGCCATGAAGAAAACATTATTGTGCTCCCCTCCCGCTGTTAAAGAATGGGCGATTCACAGGGCTAGTGAGGGAGAGATGTTTAACGGGTGACTGACAAGGGCAATCGCTCCTAACCAGCAATAATCACCAGTCAGTCAAGCACGTGCGCACACGCACAACATTTAGTCAGTGAAACACATATAGGACTACAGACACACACATATCAGACAGGCACACATCTACCGTCCGATTAAAAGTGTTAGCTGCCAAGGCGTAGGACAGTAACGATGAATCACAACTTGTAAAGGGAGGTTCAAATCCATCATGCTGTTTCTTTAAGGAGGACACTTGAGTCTTTGTTCTGAATGGCACCCTATTCCCTATGTACTAAACTACTTTGGACCAGGGACCCTAGGGCTCTGACCTAAAATAGTGCACCATACAGGGAACAGGCTGGCATTTTGAATGTGGACTAGGAGCTGGCCAAGAACATAATCATAAGCGACTGAATTATATAAACATAAGCGACTTTGCTATAATTCAGGTGTGTAATGTTTGGAAATATATTAAAAGTGGACTTCATCCGATTTAAGGTATTTGTTTTGCATTTTCAAATAATTTAGTATACTTTGCTCCAAAACTAGAGCTGCATACTCAGTGAGTGGGTGAGTGAGTCCGTGAGTGTCAAACCAGGTCGCCAGCCAACTGGTTTGCCCGCGGCAATCTTTGCTGTCACACGGCGCTTGCGAAAGTTCAAGAATGAATCTCGGAGTTGCGAGAGAACCAATAAATAAGTTCCGGACACTCTGACTTAAACAATGCAGGTCATGCTCCACAAATGCACACCTCGTACAGTTAGGTGTACATTTATCCATTCCTTTGCGTTAAAATCGGGCAACTCAAAGATTAAGCGGTGCCTTATAGGATTCCATCTTCCTCGAAGTGGCTGCTGTGAATTTGTAAGCTGAGGGCAGAGTGGTAGCGGAAAGGGTTAAATTGTCTTTTAGTGAGGGGGGGGGTTGGTCTTAAGACAGGGCAAGGCTATGTATTGGACTATTGTTATTTAGAGCAAATGAGAAGGAAAGAGACATACCTCTTATTTCAATCAATGTGCCACGTTCAATCGCAGGCTACCTGAGCATGAAATTCGGTGAGAGATGAGAGCAGGCTCCTAGGTAATGATTCTACACTCTGTGCCAATAATCTAATCTACGACTTTTAATGAACTCGAGCCTCTTTGTTAATAATATAACAGGAATTAATAAGTGGTTTTGGTTAATAGGACTTTTCTCCTTGTTCGTTTGCTTTGGGCTCGTGTCTGATTGAACGCATCTCAACATTTAACTGGACATAAAGTGTATTTATAAACACATCTCAACATTTAACTGGACATAAACTGTATTTATAAATGCATCTCAACATTTAACTGGACATAAAGTGTATTTATAAACACATCTCAACATTTAACTGGACATAAACTGTATTTATAAATGCATCTCAACATTTAACTGGACATAAACTGTATTTATAAATGCATCTCAACATTTAACTGGACATAAACTGTATTTAATGAAAGCTTATTGAGCAATGGCCAACTTAATCGCTCTGTCCCTCTTTCTCTCTTCCCTCCCTTTCCTTCCTTCTGCCTTCATCTCTCTCTCTGTCTCTCTCGCTCCAATTCAAATTCAAATTCTACATGCTGTAATGGCATGAATGACAAGGTCAATGTTGCCAAAGCGAAGTGATACGCATCATTTCAGATTCCCCGCCGTATCCATCGCTATATCCATCATTCTCACTCTCTGTCTATCCATCCTTCTCTTGCGTTGTAACACTCCCGGTCGCCCCCCACCCCCTCCACCCCTGCGTCGCAGCCACCTTCTAGAGAAGGGGAGAATACCAATGTGCATGTCTGGGCCACCTTCTACATCTCACAAGCTATTTGGAGATTAAATACAACTGTACTTCTAAAACTACTACAGTAACCTGATTAATACTACCAGCAGTGTTCTACTACTCGACTACTCGCACAAAACTCTGGTATTGACAAAATGACGGTTTACCGCACATCTTTAGAGTTGACTTTATAAATTAACCAATGACTAATTACAATACTCACACAGTTGCCAGAAATGTTTCTTAGCATTTGATGGTTCTCTGAGAACTACAGTAATTTGCTTATACAGAGAATGTACATTTTGGCATTTTAAATATTTTATACAGCCATTTTAGCTAATGTTAATTAAGGGTGTAAAGCCCTTAGTCCTCGCTGTATCTTGTAATGTACAGTGTATATTGTGTTGTGCGGTAATCCTGCAATTTGATAGACATTTTATTTTGCGGCTGGTTCAGCAAATTAGCGCAAAAATAATACAGTCGATGCAAATCCTGTGAATCTTCAAAACCTAACCGAAAACTTGCTAGGTCAAATACTGTAGATTAATTTCCTTGACAAATTGTCCTTTCCAGCCTCAACTGTGGCGAACGCATAACCAGGCGCTCACAGAAGATCTGGAGCGCCCGCTCAGTAGCGGGAGCACGTTTTGACCTTTGCCCTGATGTCATATCACCATTTAAAATAGGGCAAAACTGACAGGACACATTTGCAGTCCCCAATCTGCTTCCCCTTGAATAAAGTCACCTCTGTTTCATGGAAAGATGGAATCTGAGTTAGTCATGTAATGTTGGCACTCAACTGAATAGAAAAGAGAACAGTGTGTCCCTGATTTATCTTCCTTCGACTGCTAAAACAGCGAGTGGAAAATTGGAAACGCCAAAAAAGAGAGAATGAGTGCCTTAGCGCAAATTGCTTTAAGCGTCTCCCCCAAAAACCTTGAATGGATTGCGATTGTAAAATACCTGTACCCTCACCCCCTCCACCAGCCTCTTTCTCTCTCTCTCTCCCTTGCTCTCTTTTCCTTGCTTTGTCTCACTCCGTCTCTCCCTTTTTCTTTCTCTACCAACCCTCTCTTCCTTGCCATCCACGAATCTCGATAAAGCCATGCTACACCCGCCGCGATTCACACCCAGTTCTAAAGTGACACAAGCTACAAGGGATGCTGTGAAATAATTCAGACGGCCCAGCTCGTTAACCAACAAAGCTGTGAGAGAATTGTATCAGTGTGCTGAATAGCTGTGTGATCTTTAAGTATGGAGATTTGAGTTTGCTTAGCAGATTGCTGTTATAATGAGCATAAAGAACAGTTTTCTTTTTGTTGGAGGGATCAAGACACCTTCTCTGACCACATAAAATATATCTGACGGAACTATAATAATATACACTACCATTCAAAAGTTTGGGGTCACATTGAAATGTCCTTGTTTTCTATGAAAATAGACATGTAATGTGTTTGAATAGGAAATACAGCAAAATGAATAGAAAATATAATCATTGACAGATTAGAAATAATTAATTTTAATAATAATTGTGTCCTCCAAACTTCGTCAAAGAATCCTCCAACTGCAGCAATTACAGCCTTGCAGACCTTTGGCAATCTAGTTGTCAATTTGGTGAGGTAATCTGAAGAGATGTCACCCTGTGCTTCCTGAAGCACCTCCCGCAAGTTGGATTGGCTTGATGGGCACTTCATAAGGACTGTACGGTCAAGCTGCTCCCACAACAGCTCAATAGAGTTGAGATCCGTTGACTGTGTTGGCCACTCCATTATAGACACAATACCACCTGACTGCTTCTTCCCTAAATAGTTCTTGCATAGTTTGGAGCTGTGCTTTGAGTAATTTTTCTGTTGTAGGAGGAAATTGGCTCACACCAAGCGCCATCGACAGGGAATGGCATGGCATTGAAAAATGGAGTGATAGCCTTCCTTCATCAAGATCCCTTCACCACCACCAAAGCACCCCCAGACCATCACATTGCCTCCACCATGCTAGACAGATGGCGTCAAGCACTCTTCCAGCTCCTTTTCATTTGGTCTGTGTCTCACAAATGTTCTTCTTTGTGATCAGAAAACCTCAAACTTAGATTTGTCTGTCCATAACACATTTTCCCAATCTTCCTCTGTCCAGTGTTTATGTTCTGTTGCCCATCTTGATCATATCTTTTAACTGGTCAGTCAGATATTTGGCATTTTCTTTGCAACTCTGCCTAGAAGGCCAGTATCCCAGAGTTGCCTCTTCACTGTTGACAATTAATACTGGTGTTTTGCAAGTACTATTTAATGAAGCTGCCAGTTGAGGACATGTGAGGCATCTGTCTCTCAAACTAGACACTCTAATGTAAATGTCCTCTTGCTCAGTTCTGCATCAGGGCCTCTCACTCCTCTTCCTCTTCTGGTTAGAGAAAATTTTCACTTTTCTGTGAAGGCAGTAGTGCACAGCATTGTATGAGATATAAAACAAAATACATATTTATATAGAGATATTGAACAAGAAGAGACTAGCTAGTTTCAGAAGAAAGTTCTTTGTTTCTGGCCATTTTGAGCCTGGTATTGAACTCACAATTGCTGATGCTCCAGATACTAGTATAAAGAAGGCCAGTTTAATTGCTTCTTTAATCAGCAAAACAGTTTTTGCTGTGCTAACATAAGTGCAAAAGGCTTTTCTAATGATAAAGCCTTTTAAAATGCTAAACTTGGATTAGCAAACACAATGTGCCGTTGGTTGCTGACAATGGGCTTCTGTACGTCTATGTAGACATTCCATATGAAATCAGCCGTTTCCAGCTACAATAGTCAATAACATTAGCAATGTCTACACTGTATTTCTGATCAATTTTATGTTATTTTAATGGACAAAATGTGGTTCTTTTGAAAACAAGCGCATTTCTAAGTGACCCCAAACCTTCGAACGGTCATGTGAATATATGGTATACAGCATGTTTATGTATGTGTGCACTGACCCACATCATTTTGTGGGGAACCCTTAACACAACAAAGAATGTTCGACTCATGGCGTTGTTTACCTTTCTGGTGAGAGGAATGACTATGTTTACTTTGGGGATTACCTATGGTACCCCCTAAACCCACCCCCTGTCCTCCTCTAACCCTCCCTCTGTCTCCAGTCGATTTACAGCGGGAGAAATAAAGTACAAAAAAAGACCCGCGAGCATGCCATTGAAAGGATGAAATACAGGGTCCGGTTATGAAAGGGAAAATATCAGCGGGTGGTTTTAGTAGAGTCGTATTCCCATGGTGTCGCGTGTTTCCTGTGATACAGTGCAGACAGATTATACCTCTTCCTACACGACCAAATCCACTGGCTTCCCGCACGTTTATATCAGGTTTTACTGAAAAGGTGGATACCTGCTTTTTGTCTGTGTGAATGGTTCTGTTCTTTATTACCATTTTTCAATGGAAATAGAAGTGCAGTAATAACACCACTGCCTTCCAAACTGTATCCACTTCCCTACTCATTTGAATACAAGCGATTCACCTGCAAGAAAGTGGTCAAATAGAAAGCTGTTTCAAAGGTGTTGTATAAATGTTACCACCAAGGAAATATGCCACATTTCCTGTGTGTGTGTGTGTGTGTGTGTGTGTGTGTGTGTGTGTATGTGCTGAATGGGTCAGCGACAGATTGTTTCCTATTAAAATGTCAAGTGCAATCAAGTGTATAAATGACGGGGCCACCTCAGAGAGGCGAAACGTTCTGTGCAAATCAAAGTGAAGTAACAGTGCTTATGTTTGATATTGTGCGGGTGGGAGGCACCAGAACGATGGGTGAGGTGTAGGAAAGAACAAACGAGACCGGGAGGGTGATGAGAGACCTGCAGAGGCACGATCCATCACATCTAAGACAAGATGAGCGTCTTTGGAGGGCAGTGGATTCGAACGACCGTTCATTGGTCCGAAATTGGCTTTTTAGATATGGACGAGAAACTGACCAGTGAGGACCAGGGATAACAACACGTGTCTTGTGGACTAACTCAAAACATCGCACAGCGGTTCGTGCATGGCAACCTAATGCACATTTTATTTAAATGTACATTTCGAATGCATTCATATGATTGTGACTTAGCAGATGTTCTTCTTTGTTAACTGTCTTGCTCAAGACTCGCCGGCTATGGGATTTGCTAGGCTATGCCACCCCTAGGTTTTTATTTAGGGTACAGCCAATATGATATCAGTTGACAGCTTAGGCCAGGCTGATGTAGCCCAGATAGGCACAGCACAGTTGATAATAGGCTACATATGGTGCCGGCGCAGGTACAATTCAGTACAACGGCTAAAGATGGATTTGGCAGGGGCCGGTAATGAGGGATGACTTTGGGGGAGGGGGGGCAGTCTATCAGCTGCCCTCCACCTTCCCTCCACCTCACCCCTTTTCTTTCTTATCAGTCACTCCCCAGTTTCACGTCCCTGCGGGCATGCCTTAAGTTTGCTGCCCCAGGGCTATCAGGCAGCGAGTGGAGGTCAGCTAGGGTAAAAAGCCAACACCGGTGGGAACTAATGGCTTTAACACTGTTTCGCGGTGACCAAGGTACACTGGTCATTCTCATTGCCGGCTCGATGTGGTACGTCGTTTTCAAAGCAGGAACATGTCAGCTAAACAGTTTATGACGGATTCAGATTCATTCTTACCGCCATCCTCCAGGGAGATGCCGGCACCAACCTGTATATCATCATTCTCCGCTTAACAGCTGAAAGGGACACACGTCTGCCGTCGACTGTACACAAATCATTTCATTTCATCCGCTTCCATGTTACGGATGAGAGTCATTTTGCGTCACTCGAAATCAGTGAGCCATTTGCGCCGCACAGGAAACCGCTGTTAATATACGATTCCTGTTCCCGCGCACGCCCAAAACACAGCTGAAGTCGTTTAGAAAATAATCAGCTGTTTTGTCTTCTTTCTCCTCGCCGCACATGGTGAACAACAGAATGCACAGCTACTCCAGCATTCGTTGCACTACCGCCACAGGGGAGCCCTGGCTCCAGCCATCAGTCAGAAAAGAGGCCCAGCCCCGGAGAAGCAATGACTTGACAACAGGCATTCATAACAAAAGGCATGACAAGGCTACGAACACATGCGGCGTCCCTGGGGCCGCATTCCCAAACTACACCCAGATCCCTTGATGGTACCCTACTTTTGCCCAGAGCACTATGGGGAAAAGGGAGCACAGTGCCATATTGGCTATGTGGCTTCTGGCCATCGGAGGAGTAGTAATTTCGTCGAGGCACGACATTTAAAAATATTAACTCAATGCCCTTCCATTCTGCCTCCAATTAGGACTATTCATCAACTTTTGGAACAGCTGGGAAAATGGCTGGGCTATTTTTACTTGGTTTTTCTCTGCAGCCTCTCCGCCCCTTTCTTTAATACCCATATTATGTTACTTTGTCTCATCCCTCCGGCCATAAAGGCATGCTGGCCATCTGCCGGCAATACCATTATGGATAGTCACAGAGAGGGACCTGCTATTAGGCAATTCGGGCAAACGTTACATGGTCTTGTCCATATTTGGATGGAGAATTTTTACATTTCGCAATGAAATATAGGTAAACAGCTAATGGCAGCTTGCATAAAGTGTGAGAGTAAATGACCACCTCTGGCTTGGGAGCTTCACGATCAACAAAGGAATTGAACAGGTAATCGGATGTTGGAAAGAGCGGCAATATTAGATTGGATTATATTAGATTCAACTTTATTGTCATATATTGACGAGCCAAAGAAGGCAGAAACACACACAAACAGGCACTCATGTTGCAAATTTATATCAACAGAGGTGGAAAGGATCAAAGCGTTCTGGTGTTTACGTCTCATTTGTCTTTGATTTGCCGATGTGGTGGACATGTTTTTCTTGGGGCTAGTTTGCAACAAGTTGGATGACATGCATTAGATTTTTGTTTCATGTCAAGATAGACAACAGCCTTGTCTTACAACAGAAATATAATAATGTCTTATTAATAAATAATTATTTATAATTACCACCAGACTTTCTTGTGCGTTTCAATTAACCCGAGTGTCTCATTCCCCCGAGCCACTCCAGACAGACCGAGACTGCATATGAAATGGCAACCTATTCCATTCAGTGCCCTACTTTTTCAACAGGGCATATGTGGCTCCACGGGCAAAAAAGGAGTGCACTATATCAGCAAAAGGGTGCAATTTGTGACAAAGGCAGAGATTGGGGCTGCAATCTGCCACGCATGGATGTTTCCTCATCGCCATTGCTTAGTCGTTTATGAAGCCAATGACATTTGGTGACGCATCTCTGATTAACTAGGCCAAAGAGTTGTTTTATTCTTTCCAGAATTCTTTGAAACTGACAAACTCCCAAGAGGAAGACAACTATGTTTTATGATTGAGGAACCTTATATAAGTATACTGCATAATAGGTTTAGTAAGTTAAGACTTCAACTGCCCACTTGACCTCTTTAAACCCAACACCTGCAGATTGGAGAGCTTTGATTGGGGGCTACCTCATTAGACACCCGGAGAACAACTTGGGTTGTTTGCCTTGTTCAAGGTTAGAACAGCTGTTTGTTTCCTTCACCTTTTCAGCTCTGCATTTGAACTGGCGACCTTTTGTTTACTGGCCCAACGCCTCCAAACTACATGGCTACCTGCCATCCATGCAAGTTGAAGCAGAGCAGAAGAAAGAGGGTGAAAGTATTTCTACATTCCAAATGGCTACCTTGTTCCTACAGAGTGCGCTAGTTTTGTCCAGAGCCCAATGAACCCTGTCCAAAAGTAGGGCACTACGTAAGAACTGGTGTGGTATTCAGGATGCATATTATCTAACATGCGTTTATTCAATACTGCATAGAAAAAAAAATGTGCACATTTATGTCATGGACAATAACTGTGTATGGCTAATTAGATTCATATCCATAATTAAAATTTTAATTTGTAGACTATTACCTCAGAGGATCTGTAATATGCCTACTGTATTAGAGCTCATAGTTCATGCATGCTGTATCACACCTTTTTAAGTTGCAGATTGTTTAAAGTGGGCCATTGTTTTTACTGTAAATGATTACATTGCTTTGTGTATTGCATTGTTCAGATCCTCCATCCACATGGGTATACGCAGCGTCTTTAGAAAGAATTCAGAGACCTTCACTTTCCTCACATTTTGTTGTGTTAAAGTATTCATCTTTAATTGATAAAAGGAAATGACATCAATCTACTTAAAAATATCCCATAATGACAAAGCGAAAACACTTTATTTTATAAAGAACTGACACATATCACATACATATGCATTCAGATCCTTTATTCATGTCTATGTATGAGTGCCAATCACAGCTCTGAGACTTCTTTAGTAGGCCTCTGCCAGCTTTGCACACTTGGATTGGGGCAGTTTCTCCCCTTCCTCCTTGTAGATCCTCTCAAGCTCTATCAGATTGGCGTCAAGGAACTACAGTCTTCAGGTCTCCCCACAGAAGTTGAATGGGGTTCAAGTCCAGCTTTGGCCTGGGCCGCTCAGTAACATTCAAAAGCTTGTCCCGAAGCCACTCCACAGTTGTATTGGCTGTGCGCTTTGGGTCATTGTCGAGCTGAACGATAAATCTTACCCTCAGTCTCTTTGCTCTGGATTAGGATTTCTTCAAGGACCTCTAAGTATTTTTCACCATTCATCCTTCCCTCGATCTTGACAGTCTCCAAGTTCCTGCTGCTGAGTAGCATCCCCATAGCATGATGCCTCAACCACAACACTTCCCTGTAGGGATGGTATTAGCCGTGTGATGTGCGGTACCTCGTTCTTACCAGATGGCCTTGACATTCAGCCCTTGACATTCAGGCCAAACAGTTCAATTTCATCTCATCAGACCAAATAATCTTTTTTCACATGCTCTCAGAGTCCTTCAAAATGATATGTCATATGCCTTTTACTCAGGAGTGGCTTTCATCAAGCCACTCTACTATAAAGACCCGATTGATGGAGCGCTGAAGAGATGGTTGTTATTCTGACAGGTTCTTCCATCTCTGCAGAGAAACTCTAAAGCTCTGTTAGAGTGACCATTGTGTTCTTGATGACCACCCTGGGCCCATCTTGCCTGATCACTTAGTTGAGCTAGGCGACAAGATCTAGAGTCTTGGTGATTCCACTGTGCTCCTGGAAATGTTTAATGCTTCAGTTTATTCTTTTTATAACATCCCCAAGATCTATGCTTCAACACAAATCTATCTCAGAAGGCTACAGAGAGTTCCTTAGACATCGCGGCTTAGTTTTTGCTCTGACATGCATTGTGAAGTGTGCATAGTTCGATGACAAAAAGTCCCTGACCACACAAAATGTGGAGTGAGTGAAGGGGTATAAATACTCTCTAAAGCCACTGTACTGCACAGAATTCACAAGATACAGAGAGAATACGTCTCCTTGTAATGTTCACATTATTGATTCCTGAGGTCAGGTGTGAAAGTGGATCTCTACAATATTGCCCAGAACATTAAGACTTGGCGCAATCAGGACAGGAACAGTTTGAGAGTTCTTCCGAGTTGTTCCTGAATGAATTAGAAGAGACGGTTCAGAATTATCGGGTCGAAAAGGAAATTGCGACACAGTCCCTCGCGTAAATCAAGACTATTAAACACTTTTCATTTCCTTTAAACCACTTTACTGCACTATAAAACACGAGGAGTTGCGTAATAAACATCTCGGCCGGGTTTAATCTCGCGATAGATAGTGAAATAAATGTCTTAAGAGGATTAAAAACTGCCTGGCCTCGCAAATCTGTAAACAGTCTTTTAGGGAGGGAATGGGGGGTGATTATAATACTGATTCCTGGGAGAGTTTTGTGTTTTCCAAATATCAGTGGAGTAACAGAGCACCAAAAGTAAACCCAAGGACACAGAAAATGAGACAGAAAAAAAGACAGAGCAACAGAAAGAGACAACGTAGCTGCTATGACACGTCACGTCGGACATTCAATCGTTAGTCAAGGTGTCACGGTGTCAAGGTGCGTGCGCTGTTTTAAAAGCCTTTTTCCACTGACGTTACTAGGCCCATGGAGTGAGTGCTTGCTTACAATCCAAATGGCATCCGCATTCACTATAAGGTGTAATACTGCTGCCTAGTGCTGATGGGGACTTAATCAGATGTAGTGTACTGCTTTGGGGAACAGGGTGCTATCGTTATTGGCCCGTCGCCTGGCGGAACTAAGCGGTGCATCACTGCGGTTGGTGGCTCACCGCAGAACAACACTGGAGGCTGCGTTCACGGAGAGACCCTGGTGATTTACATTGACGGTAAATCCTCGGTACTCATGATTAACAACACCGATTGCAGTAAAAAAAATAAATAAAAATAAAATAAAATACAGGCAGTAAGGCCGAGAGGGCGGGACTGTTTGAGTGCACCTATGATTTACTCAAAATTTAGTGTTTGCCCTCGACCCCGGTAAGGCAATGAAATTTTTAATCTATGTATGTGTGGGATGAGTGGCAATTGTGTAAGCAACTGTGGGAGCGTGCAATTTAACTACTGTTCACAGAAGCGACTGTCTGCAAAATTACTATGTAGCATTGCACGTTAATAAATTACGAGCGTGGGCATATCTTAAAGTATACTCAACCCACAGGTATTTAATGTAGGTTTAAATATGAATAACCTGTAAGTAAACCCAAGGTAAATTTGCCCAGCACCCACAGAAACAGGTTAACAGGTAGAAAATCAGATGACAAATTATGGCACTAAAAGATACTCTATGTTGAAGTGAGATGTGTGTGGGGGTGTATTTTATATTGCGCTTCACGTTAACCTGTGGCGTTCGGTGCACAGAGAGAGACGTACGGAATGACGCATGGTCGTGCGTTCTCCTGACAGCTGTCGCCGTCATTGCCCTTATTCTCTCTCTCTCTCGGATCCCGTCTTCAAAGCGACACAACGGCTGTCACAAGTCAGGTGTCAGCTGCACATTTCGGCGCTCTAACGCGACATGGCTGCCACACGTCTGGGAGTGTGTGACTGACAGGCATGCTGAGCACTTGGGCGCGAGCACACAGTCTCTTCACACACGAAAGCCAATTTGCTCAGTGTGTCTCTTTTCAGGAAGGCCCGGTGTCTGTGAGCTCTGTTGACTCGTCCACTCCCTGTTTTGACACAATTACTCAATCGGAGCTACCGTGTAATTCCATCCCGGCCTCTCTCGATTTGGCATCCGCTCTGTCTCATTTCTGTCCAGCTTCCTTCAGAACTGTTAGGTGCTTTAAGGTGCACTGTTTTTGACCAGCTGCACCCTTGAGAGCATCCTCTCAGGCTGCGTTACTGCCTGGTACGGCAGCTGCTCCGCTGCTGATCGCAAGGCCCTCCAGAGGGTGGTGAAGTCAGCGGAGCGCATCATCAGCTGCCATCTCCCCTCCGTGCAAGGCATCTACCATACGCGATGCCTGAGGAAAGCACGCAACATCATAAAAGGCTACAGCCACCCAGGTTATGGTCTGTTCACACCGCTGCCGTCTGGGAGATGTTACCGGTGCATCAGGGCATGCACTTCCAGACTCACAAACATTTAATTCCCCAGGCCATAAGGCTTCTCAACCAACAACAGTGATCTATGATCATGTTGATCACATGAACATTTCAAATGCTCTGGTCACTTTCTATTTACATTCAATGTACAATAGCATATATACCCAATCATAGGCACTATTACACTTATATTTATAATATATAATATTTCTATCCATAATGTCCATGTTCTCTATTTATACACTCTTTGGAATTGCTGCTAGTTTTGCTGCTAGTTTTCATTGTTATGTATATTTCTGCTATATCTTTATATCTTTCTTCATGCTTACGTGCCGTGTCACAAGACTTTTACTGTTCAGAATGACGTATGATATTCGGTGCATTTGAAAAATAAAAGTCTTTAACCAAGGCCACGGTTCATTTAAGCAATAAGGTACGAGGGGTTGTGGTATATGACCAATATACCAGGGCTAAAAGCTTGGGCACAATGTATTGCCTAGCTGTGGAATATTGGCATATACCCTACAAACTCCCTAGATGCCTATTTAATGCTCTAATTTTGTTGGTAACTATTTTATGTGCAACAAGGCATCTCAGGAGTCTGTGATATATTGCCAAGAACAGATCTTAGATGTGGTATATTGGCAATACACTACACCCCCCATGCCATATAGCTTACCATGGCTATCACCCAATCAGCATTAAAAGCAACCAGTATATAATGGTTATTATAAAATGCGTAGTTTGGTTTCAGGATGCTGACCATGTTTTTTTTGCTGGTTTAGTTGATAACAAGTTTATAACAGCGTTAAGGCACCTAGGAGGTTTGTTGTATATGGCCATAAATCATGGCTACCAGAATCCAACCACTCTACATTGTATCGTACCTAAAAAGCCCTTAGGTGTGATAATCTGACCATATACCACAACCACTCACCCTTTGCTGCATAATTAGAAGTAGGTTATCAATTAACCTGTAACACATTAGTACTGTGCAGAAGACACACAGCACGATTGACAGTCGTTTGCTGACCATATACAATGAAGTAGAGATGCGAAACACCTCAGGCAGTGTAAGATAATGTGAAATACACATCATAATGCAAGCCTATGCATAATTCTGCGGTTGGAGCGAATACTGGTCGCCAGGCGATAGTTTACCCGACGACAGCTCATTATTTGTTTACTCGCATTTTCGGTGACTTATACGATGGGGGGGGGGGGGGGGGGTTGGGGGT